>VXBQ01017259.1:118803-139959 GCA_013400175.1 Phainopepla nitens | reverse complement strand
AATCTGATGATATACAAGAGTAAAACAGGGCTCTTAGGGAGAGCTTGTGTTTTAATAGGAGATAGAAAAGTAAGTACAGTGGAGGGAAAAATAGTTATCATATACACATTCTAGAAGTACTTACATATCTTTAAAAACAAATTATTCCAATTATCCTGTCACAGAAAAACAACATTGAACTGCTTCAAAAGGTATCAAAAATAGAAGCACCAGTTTACTAAATGATGTGTCAGGGTACAGAGTGTTCTTTCATATATCTTCTTTGTGAAGTTCCTCTGGCTGTCTGGAGAATTGAAATTCCTATAGAAAGGTACATCTGTTACAGGAAGAGGTCTGTGGGTTTTTCCCCTGAATAGACTAAAACAAAAAAGCTGTTTATGTTATCTCAGGCTATGCCTTGCATACTGTTCCAGCAGCATTGCTGCCTCTGCCTAGGCAGCATTATGAATGGTTTCATGTTTCCAGTTTTTAGATGTCATAAAATACACTCTTGTGCTTGCTCTTTCCTGCTTGGCAAGTCTGTTGGATCTCTCTTCCCCTTGAAGATTTCCCCTTAATTGTTCCACAAACATTTACTGGAATGATTCTTCATTTCTTACCATCACTTCTTACAAAAAGTGGACCAAAACACACTTCCAGGCTCTTACCTGTGAGGCTTACCAGAACTTCTGTTGAACAGTACCCTTTCTTCTTTTTTTTTTTGAGCTAGAAAGTATACCTGGGAAGGTTGCAAAGCCTGTGTTGTGTATGCCAGGCAGTGCCAGGGACTCGTTTGTATGAAAATTGCCTCTGCCTGTGGGGGCCTGAAAAGAAAGAAAGTCTTGGACATTGAATTTTCTGCTGGTCAGTTCAAGAGGAAGCCTCTTGGGGACTGGAGGCTGCTGACTTAAAAGCCTTTATTTTAAGCCTCGCATTAAGCATAGCTTCAAACCAGTATTAAAGGATGCCTTCCCTCAGTGTACTCTTTTATTTCTTTGACTCAGGAACTGAGATACTAGAAAGCAGTCTGCCTTTTATGTAGCCAGTGTTTTACTGAATATGAACAGTTCTGTAGTGGGTAATGCTGGAGTACTGTAAATTCATCATCACAATCATCATGAGGTTTTTAACATGCACCTCTCATTTTGAATTTCTGTCTGTGTATGCAGTTTCCACTGTGGGACCTTGCTTTTTGTGTGTGTGTGATAAATGAGGCTTTTTGGAAGCTCATGTTCAACTTTTTTTGTTCTTGTTTAGTAATTTAATATAATGATAAGCCAGCTACTTGTCAATGGTAAGTTCTTGGTTGAAGATATTATAATCTCCAAAAACTCAAAATCACAGACTTCTACTACAGTATTTTTCAAAAAGTAGCAGGCAGAATAAATGGGTAGAAAATCAAACAGATCATTTTGAAGCTGGGCACATTGAGGGTTTTTTTTTCTTATTTAGTGCATGTGTTCAAAAACTTCAGCTCTTTTTAAAATTCTTTGGGTAGTGGAAGTTGATAAATTTTAATACAGATTCTTGAAATAAATATCCCTTGTGCAAGATACTTATATTTAGAAGGCTTGTCCATGCATTGTCTCCAAACTCTGGCTTGAGGAGTTTGGTTGATGAAGGGAAAAAAACCAGCTTTATTATTTTGACTTCACTATTTTTTTTTTAATGATGCATTCATGGGAAGAAAAGCCCTTTCTTAGAAAAAAATTCATTTGCTATACTAACAAATGTATACTAGCACTTGCAATCTTGGTGCTCTTTTCTGTGATATGTATGCAGGCTTTCTCAAAGATCTCGATGCTAAGAGGGTGTAAACAACACTTAGTACTAAGTTGAAAACACCAAGAGTAACCTTGGAGATATCAAATCTCAAAATGTTCAATAAAAGAGAAACTGACTAAAGGTATAGTTGAATTTCTGAGTGGTTGACCACTTGTCTGTACTGTTTCTGTAACATCTATAATTATTTAATCAGAACTTACTTATTGTTTAATTAGAACTTACTTTTCTTGAAGGAGATCATTGATAAATATTATTGAGAACAGAATGATGGGCGTGTTACTATGATAAGTCTCTTCTTAGTAACTGGATAGGACTAGAAATTCATGTGATCTTGACAATGTACTGGTAGACATCTGCAGGTGATTTATATTCCTTGAGGCTGATGTGAAATCCACCATATCAGAATATAATATGACAATATTTGTCATATATAAAAACAGAATGAATCTTCAAAAGCATTAAAAATAAAAGCATTAGACTGTATTATTTAGAATCATTTGCAGTCAAGAGGTCAACATGTGCAAAGACAGCCTGTTCTAGAAACCTGTTAGATGAATTAGGAGAATAAGAAGGTTTAAAGCTTTACAGGAGATTATCCTGCTCTTCTCCACATGGCAGGCAGTGCTGATTAATGCTGTGTGTTTCTTTAATCTCAGGGTTTGTCGGTGAAAACACCCAACCAATCCCAGAAAACAACATTGGAAACAGAATGCTTCAGAGTATGGGCTGGACCCCGGGCACGGGCCTTGGACCGGACGGCAAAGGGATAGCAGAGCCCATACGAGCCATCCAGAGACCCAAAGGACTTGGACTTGGATTTAGCTGACGGAGATAAAAATAAAGCTCAAATTTAATTTAAAAAAAAAAAGAAAAAGGAAAAAATGGCAAATATATTATTTGTTGTGATTGGCAAATCCAGTTTTTCTTCTCTCAAAGATGGGTTGAAGTCAACGAGCTTCACACGAGCTCCACCAGCTGCAAGGTACAGCCGCAGTGACAGAACCGGCATTCAAGTCTAACTTCATAATGGTGCTAAAATGTACAAAACCTTCTACTTTTTTATTTTCTCTGGTCTTAAGGTTTATATTAAGCATAAAATTCAGTATACTCACTTTTTTTTTGTAAAAGCTTCCGACACAGCAGGTTTTAGTATGTAAGTAAATTTTGTTTTGTAAGTATGATTTCATCTCAAGAGCCTTGATAAGATTTATTGAGGAAAATGGAACTTTTTACAGTTATTGTGGCTTCCCCCTTTTCAGGCAAAGTTTCCAAACCTGGTACTTATAGTATTTAACAATATTTGAGTATAAGCTGTCATTATGGCCATAATACAGACATGTTTCCCACTGGAAAGTGATATTTTTTGTCTAAGAGCATGAAAAACAGCTTTGTTGTCATAGGAATGCCATTCTCGCACCATTTTCTGGCAATGTATTACTGTCTTCCACATTCAAGCTGAAAAGTAATGTTTCTATACTTGTTTTTACATTTACAAAATTATCTTTCCTCAGCAAATATTTTACAGAGTTAAAATTTACTCTGACTTTGGCTTTCTCTTCATATGAATAATCCTCAGCATGTCACTTTTAAGAATAGTTTGAGCATTGAAACAGGAAATTGTATTTTAGGGATGACTGTGTTTCAGTGTTTATTCTGGGGTCTGGCACATTTTAAACAATACAGTGTTCAACATGGTGTTAACATTTGGTTTGTGACCGTGCTGTTCCAATAAGCCACAACCTTTAAGGATCATGAACAGAAAAAAGGGCAAGGAGAAGCAGGATTAGGATGGAGGAAAGGAAGGAAAAAGATACTTTGATGGCATCTCACAAATCTAAGCTAGCAATTTAAAATCAAGAGGGATCATTAAGTGTTTTAATCAGTATCCTAATGTATCTAATGTCAGCAGAAGCAATTTCATTAAGTACCAACCAATCAAGCTCCTAGGGTACTTATTAGTCTGCAGGATAAAACAAATTCCACTTTAAAATTAAATGATAGGGCTGAAGGAAACTGTTTTTCAGATGGACTGAGGAGAAAATCCTGCCCCTCTTACCACCCATGCCTGTAGTAGCTGGCAATATTTACCATCACAGAGGGAAGAGGATTTGATTCTCCAGTCTTTTTTTCTTCAAGAGGAAGATCTCACTTCCACAGCTCTCAAGCTGCAGAGAAAGATACTTAGTTCCAGATGCTTGCAAAGATATTTCCGTAGGACAAAAAGAGCACAGCTTTGTTCATGCGACTGTAAAATATAGTGATTAATTTTATGACATGTTTTTATTACTTTCCTTTTTCTCTCAACTTCACCCATTTTTCTAGGAAAATAGTAGCAGGAAGAGGAAAACCAGCAGCATTATAGCATTAAATTTGCTCAAAAGAAATGTTCATACTTTCCAGTGTGATTACTGTCAGTTTGGGGACATTGTTTCACCATACCAGCACAGTGTAGAGATTACAGGTTAGTACCTGGTGTTGTTTTTATGATAGTTGTATGCACATTTTCTCTGAGTTTCATGAAGACTATTTATTGCTGTTGAAATACTTTATATGATTGTGTGGTTTGACTTTTTAAAATTATAAGAAATTTTAAACAGAACTGGGATTTATATAGCAAAACATATACTTTTTATTGTAAGGTTTTGGGGCATAGCATAATGTGAATTTGCCACTTCAAATATCTCTTGCACAACTGAACTTGGTTAAATACATTCCATATCCAAAGAATTTCAAGGCCACATATTTGCAAAGGGCCAAGAGCCTGGAATTCTGCAGCTGGCAGATGTGCCCACTTGTATATTATTCCAAGTAATGCATTTCTGTGGCCTGCACCTGTTCTGTCAGTGCCATGTGCTCCTGAGAGCAAGTGAACTCTGACAACCTCTTTGTTTTGTACACCACAATCAAAAATATCTTAAAATCATTTTCATCCAGTGAATTCCAAAAGTGAATCTTTTAAGATCTGTTTTTTTGTAGCTCTCTCTGCAAAACTGTGAAGGAATACTCAGTCTGTTAAAATTGCACTGTTTTGCTTTAGTTCTAACACCTATAAGCCTTGGACTGGAAGTGTGGCACCTATAATGCTTCTTTGAAGTATTTCTGTGCAATTTACCATAGCATTAGTTTTTCAAGAAATAAGTGTAGAGCTCCAAAAGTACTTGAAAGTGTTTCCTGTTTTTAAAAGGTAAGAGGGAAATAATGGATACATGTTGAGGGAAAACATCTTTAGCTCATTCAACTCTTTTTTCATGCATTCCTACAGCTGCAGTGAAGCAGCCAATCTAGTAGACAGTCATAATGGAAGAACTCTGTAATCAGATTGAAAATCTTACATTTTTTTTTAAATCAGCCTTTTAGTGGGAATCTATTAGACATTAAGATTAGTTAAGCTGGTTTTGATATAGCGATGGGTACACTTTGTTTTCCACAGGTATTATCAATAGATGCCACAGCTGACAGTACACTTTATCTGTTAGAAGCTGTAGAACAAAGTGATTTATTAAAATATTTTAATGTATTGTTTTGAGATATTTTTTGTGCAGTAAAATTCCCATTCTGATTCACACTGTGATTTCATTTTCATTTTTCCACATCTCACAGGAGTGGTTTTAAAGATACTTCAGCAGTGTGATTTCACACAGTTAAAGCTAGTGTTAAGAAACAAAACAAAAATTAATTACAGGTTTTCTTTCTTTTTTTTTTAAGCCATCGCAATGTTATTTGGCTTTGAAACAGGTCAAAATACTTGCATTTACTGCTTGTTTTCTTCAGATCTTTCCTATGTCTAACCTGCAATCATACTATAATACCTGCTATAAAGCTGGCACGCATTATTTTAAAATACATATACAAGTTTTTTCAGATAATAATTCTTTATGCCTGTGACACTGAAGTTTTTTGCCTACATAAATAAATATGGAATCATCTTGTATCTAAAAGTTGTCATCCATCACTTGCCAGATTCTTTCCATTTAAGTATTTGAATCAGTAGTTCAGCTGTTACCATAATGTTCTTCCTCTGAAGAATGTCTGGTGAAGAGAAGAGACGTTGCCTATTATCAGCACTGCGTCTTGCTACATGTTCATGGTGTCTCAAAGTTCTGTGAATTGAGCCATTAACTGTTAGTAAAACAAACCCATGAGCAGTATCTTATTTCTAAATAAATATTTGTCGAAGTCAGAGAAGCATTATCAATATGCTTGTTTTAACAAGTTTGTCCCTGCATTTGTCTTTCTGCAATTAGGTCAATAATGGGTGTAGAGCAGCAGTAAATAGCTAAATAATATGTATAGAACGCTTTGCTTTAACAACACAAATGCAAGATGAAATAAAATAAGTAGACTCAATGCTTCATGGGCTTTGTATGTTCTTTTCTTTAAAGTGCCCTATTCAGTAGTGTCATTATTGCACAGGTGAGTACAAAAACTTGCTGTTTCTGGAAATATAATTGAAGTGGCTAATATTGTGTACCAAGCAAATGCATACTATGTTAAGCTATTACACTGCCTTTTGTGTGCCTTTTTACTAGTACTTCTTTCCTAGGTTATTATTATCCTGCTGAAGCGGTTACACCACAATGTCAGGAAATGCCTTGTTTAAGATGCTTGCAGTACTTTTGTTATCATATTCTTCTAAGACTTCTAAATACAAGTTCCCTTCACTCCTTAGGTATGTGTATACTTTGATAACCGTGACAGGGCCTTGCGCTTTCTCTTCAAACAGTTCTCCAGAATTGTTCCTCCAAGGATAACTCACACAACCTTTGTTTTATTTTCCCTCTCCCCATACTCCCAGGGCACTTTCAGTAAAGGCATACCAGAAATGCCTTAATTCTCTTAATCAAGAAACTTTCTAATCAGACTTCCATCCCTAGAAGAGTTTTCAGAAGCAATGGGGTACTGCAAAAGGGTTAGCCCACATTTACTTGCAACTGAGTGCACTAAGTTGTCTGGGCTTCTTATTATTCTCTTCTGTTCCTACAACAAAACAGATATTGGAGCTATTTTGACCATGTTGCTTGTATTTGAATATCCAGTCATTTAGTAAAAGACTGAAAATCACAGATTATGTAAGCTTGATGTCTCCCACCAATGAAAACTGGTTTTTAACAGCTATGAAAAGTGGATTAAATGATATGAGGTATTCCATCTATAGAAAGTTGTTATTTTGGCCTGTTTATAACATTGCTATGATGAATTTAAGTATTAGGGAGTTTGACTTGAGTATTGGGGAGTTTGAAACTGTGGATGTAAGTCATTAACCTCTGAGGGATGTATGTATAATTGTAATGCATTTGCACTAATTAAATATATAAGCTTATTGAAGTATCATTCAGAATATTTCACCATAGATACGCTCATTTCACTGCCTTGTCCATAGTGTTGTCTTTCCTCCTTAGTACTTGTCTATTTTTCTGGAAAACTGCAGCTCTGTGTATGTTTTTAAGTGATAATATCCAGTGTTTCCTGTCTTGAAGCATAATCTCTTGTATGTGCCAGGTGATGCCACTCAAGATTTTCTGTCATTTCTGCTACTCTACAGAAGTTGCTTTTCCAGCCCCTTCCTAGGCCAGTTTTCTGAAGGGTCACCTTCAGAAAGTTGTAAGAGTTGCCTTCATCAGTTGTAAGAGATTCTGACACTGAGAACTTGAGATTTCTTTATCCTTAGCCAGGTTGTTGTGTTGGTGGCCCCAAGTATTGAAAGATTTGTAATACTTCATGCACGTATCTGCCATTGGCTTCAAGATGTGAAGTACTACTTAAGTCTAAAAATAAGCAGCATGGGAGAATTTGCAGACTGAGCCTGTGACTTTCTTCCCTGTAAAAGGTACAGGTCCTCAATTTTCCGTGGCATCAGAGTTCCCTCAGATCCCATCTGTCTGTTTGCAGGATTGTGCTGGGCCAGCTTCACCACTGAGCTCTTCTAGAGCTGCTTGTTCAAGCTGCTGTAGTGTACAGGTTAGCTGGTGGTTAATGTCAGTCTGTCTGTCCTTGCAGTACCACAGCAATATATCCCAGCAGTGTGGGGAGTCAGGCTGCCATGTCAGCCTGGGATATCTTGATTTTGCACAGTTCAAAATAAGGCACAGCAAACCACTTATACATGTTTAGTATTCAGGAGATGATTCTGTAGGTGTGAGGGGGTCTTTTTTTGTCAATTCAAAAAGGACATAGCAGGAAAGTAAGATTACCATTGCAGGTAATGGAAGCGAACAAAAATCACTTCTGAAGCTATGATACAGTGAGAAGTTTGAAATTTCTTAAATTTGGGGGCAGATGAGTAAGGGAAGTCATGTGTCAGATATGCACAGAAAGAAAACATAAATGTTCCAAATAATATTTTCTTTAATTTACAAATAAGGTGTCAGTGTTTGGCAAAACAGGCTCAACACTTTGACCCACCAGTGAAGAATGCTGGAGGTTTTAATGCCTGAGGTAAGTTAAACTTCTCATGCATCTACTACTTTGACCACTACAAACTTTCTCTGTGAATCAGCTTATTCTGCACCTGTGCACACTCAAACTTTCTCCACCTTCTTCTCAAGCTCCTTATTTTTGGTACTGGACCTCAGATTGCTCCCTGCATGTCTATTCCCATGAGTTTTGTTTTCTTTTTTAATGAGATGTGATTTTTTGATCCACTTCCTTGGAAGGTTCTTATAATGTTGTTTCAACTTACTATCCTACAAGATAGATTTGAGTAGTCCAAGGAGATTCTTTGAAGAGTCAGCACAAATGGGTTCTAGTTTTTCCTCCCATAAAATGTTTCTACCTTTTTCAAATGTCTTTAAAGACCCCTACTACTGTTCACCATTGCTTTCTCTCTAGCACAAACTTGCTTGTTTTCTTAAAGAATACTGTGGTGGAGGGAACAAGAATTTTTCTGACTGCATTTGCAAGGGTGCTGATTTTCAATTTCATGTCTTTGGTTACAGGTCCTCAGAACTGAGTTTGAACTTTACGTGTTGCTTTATTTTTTCCGAAAGCTCCAGGTTATCTAGATCTTCTGCCTATTGTGAAGACAGTGGAGTGTTTGTCTAAAATTTTCTAGATACCAGACTCTCAGTAAATGTGGTGCTGGCTCTCACACTTCCACTAGTATCAAATGTGATCTGCAACATGAACCATATCTATATAAATACAAGATGCAAAAAAATTTTTGAATGCCAGTGATACTCAGTATGTTAATTTGGATTGAACTCAAATAGTTCCACTGTCTGGAAGAACAGTTTACAGATTTCTTTTTTATATGCCCTGGTATGCCTTACTACTGAAATAAGAGATTTTGAGAGTAAACGAGTAATGATTTTAAGGGTTTTCCCGATGTGATACAAATAATAAGTAACACAATTACCTAGTTGCCTTTATACTCACTGTAGTGTGTAAGCTGATTTATTTTTCATCTTCTTTTGTCAGTGAGCATGTGAATTATAGTTCTTACTAACTGAATTTAGACAATTTCTATCCATTGCCCATGAAGATAGCTCAGCTGTTAAACAGTAGCTCTTGCCCAGCAATTTTATAGAAAAGAGGTCTGGATAAGACTGATGCCACTGGGAAAAGGGTTGGAATAGAAGATCCCCTCTGAACCTCTGTGTTCTGCCTACCTGCAGTTTTCCCAGTAAGCACTGGGTCTTCCCAGAGAAATGGTGTTGGGAATCAGACCTGCAACCTGGAGTCTCAGGATTTGATACCTGTTTTACTGGTTTTGCTAACATTAAAGTATTCCTCCCACAGCTGGGTTCCCTCACAAACATCCAGGGCTGTGAATGGACAACCCTCAGGACTCCTGGAGAGCTGGTAGTGGAGGCAGTTTGCACAGGGTAGGGTGGATAGGGTGCCTCAGGTGCTGTTTTCCTCTTGGGCTTTCCTTTAATAGAATAAATCCTGAATTTACACTATGGTCAGCCAAATCTGTGACTTCAGAGGAAAAAGATCTGCTCATTAGAATCAAGGTATTCTCACATGAGATCTACATCTATATTCATCAATTTTTTAGATAATGTTTATTCAGCACAATCTACAGTGGTTTGTGGAGTTTTCTAATAAACTGCAGCCAAAACACAGTGTATTCCATGGGTTAGTCAGAAACTAAATTACCCCGGTGTTCAGTTCTGGGTTACCAGTCCTTCTCCATAGGCTCAGATACAGACTCCCTTCTGGAAAATGAAAGAACCTGGAAGCCTTGACAGTTTGAGTCCCCTGAAACCTTCTGGCTTCAGGCCTTGCAGAGAAGGTCTCCCAAAGTCTCTCCAAACTTGAATGCTCCCCACCACAGATCAAAGAATGTGAAAACCTAAAATCACCTTGTGGCTTTTGTAGTTCTAACATGGGTCAGTCATTGGAGGCTGCCCTTACAGCAGTTTCCATGCTTCCAGCTCAGGAGAATGTGTTTTGGGAGGCTGGGGAGGCAGGGATGGCCAGGCTTCCTGCTGGGGAGCCGCTGACTGGGCAGGTCAAGGGGCTCCAAGTACACAGCAAGAAGCACCAGCTCAATAAAGTGTGTTTTGGACAACACATTCTTGCTCCTCAGCTTCTTTTGGAGTTGTTGGAATGTTCTGTGAAGAACAGCATCCGAGGCAAATTTCACTTCAGATTTGAAGAGGGGTCGGCACATCTTGGTTTCTGAGAGCATTCTGAGCGCATTACAGCAGTAACATCTTGGAAAATGAATGGGAAGTACAGGTTTGGACTTCCCAGAAGGGTCAAATATGGTTGTGGAGTTTGTAGCCTGTGGGATTTTGTTCCAGGCACAGGCTGCCATTTCACCAGCCATCTGAGAACTTCAATGAAGGATTGGTTATTGGTGCAGATTTTTAGGCAGTGGTTTGAGAAGGAAATCGCTACAAGACTTAATTATACTGGCCCGTGACAAAAAGGTCACAATGTTATAGCAAGGGCAGTATTCTGTAATGAGTTTTGTCACCATCCAGGATACTGGATCTTTGAATACTTTTGGCCAGAACCACATCCCTTTGCTGTCTTTGGACCCAGTGAATCAAAAAAAGCAAAACAAAAACAAAACAAAACAAAACCCCAAACAAATAAAAATAAAAGGGTTTACCGTGTAATTGAGAAAATTATTCGCCTGTGTGTATCTACACCAACAAATGCATAGAGGTGTAGATCTCCACAAAGAGCAACGTCATACGTTAAATAATGGAAACAGTGGTTGAATATTGGGCCATCTGGGACATGGCCACCCCATGAACCTCACAGAAGTGTACAAAACCTCTGCTTCTGCTGAGCCTGCCTTAAAGGGTGAGTGTTGATTCCACGAAAGTCAATAAATCTGCAGTGTATTGTTTCATATTCTGTCTTTATGTAAACCTAGCCAGGTTTTTAGTTGTCTTCTTCCTAATCAGTGGTAAAGCGCATTTAATAGCTCACTTAAGGTGTCATCCATTACTATGAGTTACTGTTAGAACTAATTAATAGACCTGAAATTATTTCGTAATGAGAAATTGAAGTATTGCAGTGTTGGAAAAAAAATTACCATTCATAGCTAATTAACGTTTAACAATGCAAATAAGCTGATAATTATTTTTCAAGCCATAGAAAAATTCTGTGACATTTTATATACTACCTTTGTGATCTTAATTATTTCTGAAAAATACCTTTAGAGATAAATAGTCTGAAGAAATTTCCCTGCATAAAAGGCATATTATGAAGTGCACAGTGAATGAAAGCTCTCCTTTTGTTCATGTAGGGGCGCATTCAGCAGCTATTTCTCCCTGTAAAACACTGATGAAGTGAAGGAACAATTAAGGGCTCCGAAGTCAGGTGGAAGAGGAATTTATGTGGGATCTTGGGGAAAACTTCCTGGCTGTTCCAAATCAGCCATCTTCTCTTTGGCTACTGTAGATACCATATATGTGGCCCTGGTGGGCTGAGATCTCTTCGATCCTTCACGAGAGAAGATAGTAAGAAGGGGACACAAAATTCACAACTGTTTTTAGGTCATATATGTGTTGAAGGAACGCAGAAACAAAACAGAAAACTGAGTCTGACCTTGTGTGGCATGTGAGATCACAGTCCCCCCAGAAATCGAGATGTTGGTTCTTCCCAGTTTCATCACTTAGGATGCTACTTGAAGCAGGAGTTAGCAAAGGAAACATTGAATTGTCAGTGTCCTTTTAGGTGCCCAGCCTGGTGCCACGGGCATTGCCTGCTGATCAGGCAAGAGCCACTGCAGGCACAGCTGAAGTTTTGTTCCATTCTATGGCATTTTTCACAGTCCAAGGCACCATTAAAATCTGTTCTGTGGTGACAAGTGGCCACTGTTAATCTTGATAAATGAAATAGACTCTTACTGATTTTTATCCCTGAATTTTATCCTAACTTTGTAAACTTTATTGTGTTTTAATATGTCAGTTTAATGAAATAAAAACTTGATTTTTATCCCAAGTTTTCATGAAGGTGTTTTGGTGGTGGGTTTTTTTGAGTCAACTGGCAATAAATGCTATTTTATTTAGCAGATAATGTATAATCAGCTGGCAAGTGAATCGCAGAGGCTCCTGATTATGTCCTGCTAAACACACACACATTATACACCTGGTGTTTTTAAGTGTATCCCAATTTCTCTTCAGCAAGATGGTATCACCAGCTGCCAAGGGTGTGGTCTACTCTTGCCAATTTTTTACCTTTTTCTCCATACATTAGAGTCATCTCCTGCCTTCAAGTTGTCAAATGATATATATCATCCAGGTGCCACTTAAACTTCCACAGAAGAGCATTCCTTGACAGTTCTTAAATTTTCCAGCAGAACAAAGGGTGATTTTTGTCATCCTACACTCAGATGCTGGTTCTTTCTCCACTGTGAACCTATTCTCCAGGACTGTCCACCACTGCTTTTTTAATGTTGAACTGGTATTAACCCATATTCCTTAGAAATGGATTTCAGTTTTTGTGTTGGTTTAGACCTCAGATAAGGCCTTGTGGTCATGCCGTGTATAATCTGGAAATTTCCTGTAATACCAGATGTATTGCTGAAAGCCACTACTTCTGTTTCTGCATTATCCTGCAAAATTTTTACCTGCAAAACATCACCCAATTGTGTCTGGTGTTCCTGTGCCAGAGGAAAGGGAAAAGAACAGTGAAGGTAGTGTTTTATTTAAATAATTTCTTTAGTTATTTTAAATTGAAATTATTTATTGATGAAAGACAGGTTCTGACTCAAGACTTCCAAAAGTTTAGTGTTGATAGAATTGAGCCTGTGAACCGGGTTCATCCTTTGGTTGGCATGTGAGTCATGTAACCTCTTAAAGTGGGGGAAATGCTTGTAGGCCAGCAGCAGGTTACTGTGGCAAGGCTTTCCTGCCATCAGAAATGTTTGGAACAGCATTTGATGATGTTTTCATCATTCTGTATGCTGATTTAATAATTAAAATACTAAACTTATTCCATAGCTAAGCCTGTCTTTGATCAGTGTTTTATAGAAGTTCACATCAAATGTATAATAGCTGGTGTGGTTGGAGGGTGTGACTTAAAGGATTCAGTTGCCAACTTTGATTCATGTTATTATGAGGTCCTTCCTGGGTAGTTTCCATATCCATTGAGTCATCCCAAGTCCTGCTTTTTATTCCCTCCAGGACCAAGCACGGGCTTGTTGGCCACCTCTGATAATCGTTTTTCCCGCTTGACTCAGAACAGTCATTAATGATGGTTTGAGCACCTTGCGGTGTAAAATTTGTGGATACTTCACAATTAAACATTTTTTCATATTTTAATAGATGTTTGAGAAATGTAGCACGAGAAGTAATGCTTTCAGCACTTTTATTCTCATCAGTCTCCTGTTGTGTTTGTCATCTTGCAAACGATGGTGTCTGAAAACCTTCCCAGTGTGTTACAGAGCAGTGGAGCAATTTAGAGAGGCAGGCTTTCAGGGCAGTTCGTAGCTGAAGTACACAAATGTTTGCAACTTGCACCTCTATTGCAGCCATAGGATATCAAATGTCTTAAGGTGTGGGCTTAATTGCCACAACTCAGAGTGCACACCACAGAGCGTGGATGCTTTCAAACAATTCAGTTTCTGCAGACCTCGATATAAAAGGGGGGGGAAGGCTGAGAAGCTTTCCTGAAGCGGCTCTCACGCCGCTTGTGTTTCTCCATCATGCCCGTTAACAACTACACGAGAGAAACAAGCAGCAGATTTTTTTTTTCCACTCCGCGAGTAATTGTCTGCACAGCAGTGACAGATGTGCAATATAGCAGCTTCTTCAGGAAAAAATTAACAGTTTGTCCAGCATGTCAGCTCGCTCTTTTTAGTGCTTCGGAGGTCTTGGCCCCATTATGGATGATTTAGAAATTGAGGCAAGCTAAGACCAGCTGCCTGGGTTGAAAGCCTTAGTTAGTAGCCCTCATCTGCATTCCAGTATTCACTTACATCTAGAAATTGGTAGGGCCCCTCTGGCCACAAGATGAGTGTGGGCTGACAATGCCTTGATTTGTTGAGAGAGAGAATAAATGGGTTTTTCAGAAGATGAGGAAATATCACCATTACTGGCCAATTTACAGCATTTTATCTGTTCTTCAAACATGTCACTTTTGTTATTGTTGCATGGTAATTACATAGTGAAACGGAAAGAAAACAAATTCTGGTTACATATTCAGATGGATTGCAAAATCATATAATCCTGATAAATGCCCATTTATGATACACACGGATGAAAGGTTCATTTTAATTTTGAATAGCTAGCACAGCCATAAATAGGATATAGGATTAGATCCCACAGAATCTGATTACCTAAAAGCAAATAGTATTTTTCTTCACTTTTTTCATAACCAGGAAATTCAGTGTGTGCAGGGTATTTAAATAAGCAGGTTTTCCACTAAAATATATGAAGTCTATAGTTCAATAATTTCTATATTTTAAATATAATAATTTAGGACTATTCAGCTAAGTCTTTTCTGAAGTACTTGTTTGTAAAAAGACATCAACCCACCAATACTGCTGAGAAAGATATCTCACAGCTGCACCCTGTTGCAAGGTGTACATTTATGACAAATAGAAGAAGCTTTGCTTCTCAGGTATCTAGTGCAACAAATCAAAAGATGGTCAGTATTGGACATTTATAGGGAATGGGAACTGTTAGGCCTTCATAATTGTTTTAAACAAAGTGTCCAGGCAAATAATTTGCCTGGAAATTTTAAAAAGCAAGTTTTGACAAAACACCAGGCAGCTGCAATTTTGGCAGTAGCTTTTACACATGAAATAAAATACAAGAAGCTCCATTTTCCCCAGTGGAAAGGCACAAGGAAAGGAGTGTTGTGAAAATACATACAGAGATTAGCAGAAATCTGTGCAATTAAAGAAAAGAATCTGCTTCATAAAACTATTGGCTTCATAGATCATTGATGTCCAAATTACCTTCATGAGATGAGTTTGTTTTCCCAGCTTCAGGGAGGGTTTACTACTGCTTCAAGAGTAGGGATGGCAGATAAGTTCATATCGAACCTCCTGCCCATAAAAGACATCTCTGTCCCTGAAGGGAAGCCAAACTCGGGGCATCCTGACAGATGTGGCACAGGCTGCCTGAACCACCTGAAGTGACTTTCCTTGCAGGAATGGCTACTGCAGTTTGCAAGTGCTTCCAAGAGAAGAAAGATTGGTAAGCTTCAGGTTTGGACTTGTCTAAGTACGGTGCCACGTGGTGCAAGGCCAGTCCTCATGTTAGAGATTATGTTCTGCAGCAGGGAGTTCATGAAGATGGTTAAGCAAAAGAATTAGGCCCCTACTAAATGTTTACATGTAGCAAAATCTAGCCAGATTTTTTTTCAGCTCTTTTTATTCAAATACATCAAAAGTCTAAGTAGGTACCAGCAGTCTGAGGAAACAGACCTCAATTGGATCTGGTCTCAAATGATTAAATTTTATCTGCCTGAACATGTAATCATTTAAAGGTTTATAGTTTGGGATCAGTTGTTACAGTTCAGTTTATGACTGAAATAACCCTGATGTTATCACAGGTAGATATGACTTAAATGACTAGTATTGTTGTCTTCCTCAGCCTCACACTGTATTTGCAATAACTTATCTTTTCTCTTCCTTTCTCTTGGCAAGTCCTTAATCTATATGTAGCTATTGACAAGGCTGGTACCAATGGAAGATTTCAAAAGGCAGCTTTACTGTGGGTCAGACCTTCTGACAGTGGGAGAGGGAATATATAAAAAGCCTGAATAGTTGGTCATCACCTCTAAAAAGATCATAGTTTTTCCATAAGTAAAAACATGAAGAAATCCTTCTTTATCATTATTATTATAATCTTGAATTTCGTAGTGTGCCTGAACCTTCCATAATATGCAGCCGTCTGGAAAAATTGCTTCCAAAAACAGCCTTACATTTGATTGTAGTGTCTGGAACATCAGCCTGTAGGAATATGCTGCTAAAAGCATCTTCCCTTATTGTCTGATGTGAAACAAATATAGGATGTTGCAGTTTATTCAAAAGCCCTGGGATTTTTATGTCTTAGACATATTCATAATAGGTGGGATTGTGCACCCCAAGAAGGCACGGAGAAAGCCACACCAAATTCCAATAAAGCACTTTAAGGATGTGGATGTACTTCATATATAATTAAGATGAAGTGCTGTTATCTCAAGGATACTTCAAACCACTTGTTGATTTAAAAAAAAAAAAAAAGCTCTTTTACTGGGAACTGGTGTAAGGTCACTAAAATGAGGTTCAGCAGCAGGAGTTAAAACTATACCATCTTCATGCTAGTAGTAGAATAGGCAGTAGTCAGCTTTCCAACCTCTGCCAGGTCCTGCAGAGAGAGGTCTGGAGCAGACAGAAGGAAATACAAGGCTGGCACAGTCCCCAAAGCTGGGAAACATTGATTCTGCTGCTGCTCCTCAACCTCTGCAGCAGGACAGGGATGCTGCTATGCCCTCCAGCCCTTCTCCTGCAGCAGCAGGCTTCACCAGGTTGGGAATAGGTCTGTATGTACAGGTAAAAGGCACTTGTCTGCAGAATAGTTTCTCTTTATGTAATGCCCAAGGAGTAGCCAAGCTCACAAAATATAAGGATTTGCATTCCTATTCTCAAAGCCACCACATTTTTGCATGGGTATCATTTAAGGGACTGTTCTTTAGATTTAGTTAGAGATGACAACAGGCTTTCCCTGGCACCTTAGCAAAGGCATTTAGTCTCTCTTTGATACTATTCTTCCAGAGAAAACCCAGATTATTCCTCTGTGTTATTTGTCTGTATATCCATTTGTGTCTCATTTACTGTGACAGCTTTAAAGTGTAACCTTAATCCAGCCCAAATACGAGAGCAGTCCATGGGTTTAGGTCAATCTTGATTTCTATTCTCTGTTTAATATTTTCCTTTATATCTGTCAACATCAAGATGCTTAGGAGAATATGTATCTTTGCAAAAGTCAAGGCATTCAAGAGCACAGTGGTCTAAAGGAACTGGCTACACTGCTTATAACAGATGCTTCAGCCAGGTGAGGAGTTAATGGCTAGTCCTGGAGTCACAGCTTGTTTTGTTTGGAACTCCTGTCTTCAACCTGCCAATTGCTCTTCATTTCCTTTGCTTATTTTACTTACACAGTTAGTCAATAAGGCAGCTTTTAAGGCAAAGCCATTTTCATAAATTATGTGGTTAATCCAGTGTAATATATAAAAATATACATGTACAATGTAAAACAGACCAAAGAAATAGAAGTTCTGTTGAAATAGATTAGATCACTGTGCTGCCTGATTCCCAAGTCCTATGTGCCTTGTACCAACACCCAGACCCTTGAAAAGTACTGTCATCAGCTTTGAAAAAAGACAACTATTTTCTCCCAAGGCCTGGACTTCACATCCATAGCCAGGATTAGTTTGGTTACCATGCATGCTACTCTTGTTCCTTATGTGAAATGTTTTGGTTAACAGTGTGACCTGCTATTGAGTACGAGACCTAATACCCTTCAGCCACAGAAGGAAAGATAAAATAAACCTTCAGAGGTCCCAGAACTTGCCAGGTGATCTCACTGGTGTGCCTTACAGCCAAAATAACAAACAACACTCCTGGGGTCTGTGTGCACTCGTGGAGCTGCTGCAGTTGCAGATTTTTATCTCCACTGCCGTGCAGCTGGCGGGGCAATGTCCTCACGGGAAGCTCTGTCAGAGCTCAGTGAGTCTCCTGTGGCAGAGGGAAAGAGGGTGCTGGTAGTGGGGGGCTCCTGTCAGCCTACCCAGCACTCACTGATGGAGACAGCTCAGCAGCATTATATGCTATTTAAAGAATAAACACTGCAGGCTCAGATTTAAGGGACCCGGTGGCTGGAAGAACCTGGTTCTCTTTCCATAACAGCAGTCATCACTGCTGGTGACAGATCACAGAACTGAGTGTAAGCAACAGCTATTTTTCATGGTGTCCTCTGCCATTCCCTCCTGTAAATAGCAGGGCCTTGTATGTTAATGTTTCTATTGTTTTAATATTCTTGTTTTCCTCATTCATATTCGAAGGTATTATTGTTAGTGCCAACTCGATTTATTATTTAGAGCAAGCATTTGTTCAAAAAGTCAGCACTGGATATTAAATGATGATTGCTTGCAATGAATTTCTTCTTAACATCTGCAAAGACAATTTTGCCTTTTCTTCTTCCACTTAACTCTAAATGAGAGATCTTAAGCATAGTTAAATAGGATTCATATCACACTGACTGAAAATCATCTTGAAGTGGAAACTATGAAGGCAAAAAGTTATCCACATATTAAGTCCTCTTCCCTCTGAATTTTAAAACCAGAGGTGAGGGCAGAGTGTTTGCTCTGGTTGTACATTGCAATTCCTGGTAATGGATGTAGTGAAGAGAGGGGAAACTCCAGGGTCAAAGCCATGGGTTTACTGGAGATGCAGGTCAGAGCCACTGGCATCCTGTCCCTTCCCCAGGTCTCAGGCTATTGTATATAATGCTTTAGTGTGTGATTAGCAATTGGAAAAACAATCCATGAAATAATGCAAGGATTTTTTTATCCTCTTAACTTACATGCTACCTAAAAATACAGCTAAAGCCCAGTGGATTCAGGAAACATTTTCCACTGATTTGTGTAAATGTTGTATTCAGTCAAAATTTTTTCATCATTATTACTTTTTGGCCCAGAGACTAACATCTCAGTAACTTTTTCATTAGCATCAGCATCATGGAAAAGAAGTAAGATAATGCCTCCATATTAATTATCATATTAATTATCATTTTTACAAAGCTTCTTTTAAATATCTTGTGCAAGCTGAGCTGCTGAAGGCGCTTCATTTCTTTATCCTTGAGAAAAAAACATGAAAGTAGCTGTAAATAAAGGTGCAGTCTAGATGTTCACTGCTACTAGCCAGGTTACAAAGCTGGACAAAATGAGAAAAAAGATAATTAAATTACAGATTTAATTAAAGATTACTATTGAGGAGGCTGGTAAAACAAACAAGTATAATATTTTATAAATGTCCCAACATGAAATGTATGAAGAGACTGAATATTTTAGCAATGCTTTTGGAGTTTTTTTTTTAATACAACTATTTTTCCACAAATGGGAAAATAATAGTGGATAGCAACAGAGTGCATCGATGACATACTTTTCCATAGGGGAAAATTTAAAAAGCAGCTTTGGTTTAAAATATTTGGCTCCTTTAAAACATACAGCCACAATAAAACACTGAAGCAGAAAATAGTTTCTGGCATAAGATGCAGCATTGTATTTCTAAATATATTATTATGAAGCTAATTGTCACAGAATCATGTTTGAATTTTACAACACATCCTAATAATAGTGACATGAGCTGCAGAGCAGGCCTTTCTTACATAAATATTTTGCCCCCTTTCCCTTTAGACTGTGACAAACAGTAAAAATAACTCCAGCTACAGCACACTTGGAAGCCACAAACAAATTGTGCTCCCACTTTAAACCTTGTATTTTGAGTACCTTGCCCTTCTGCTAAATCTTACACATCTGCTAGAGAAGGGGGAAACATCATCATACAAATTGATTTGATACTTGGTAATTATAAGGGAATCAAGAAGGGCACAACAATAGAATATTAGCTTAATTTTTTCTCATTTTATTCATAAGATGTAGTTGTTTTATTAAGTACCAGCATGTTTGATAATGCGATGTGACCTAAAGTTTCTTTCAGCATTCATTAGACATGGTTTTCTTATCAAGAGGAGAATTCAGACTTAAACCTGCCACCTAGACTTTTTTTTTTCTGAACTATTATGTATTCCACGTAGGCCACACAGGTTGCAGAGTATTATTCTGCAAACAAATTATTCTCTAGCATTGGCTTTTTTTTACATGTCTCTTCATACTCCAGTTTGTCTTATTTTCTAAAGGCCATATTATGGGTTTTGAAGAAGATAAATTGATAACTAATGTATTTTAGAAGTCTCTGTGATTACTTTGGAATGGGTAATTTTCAAGACTATATGTAAATGTGTATGTGAATATAATTCTTCTTCTCCTGATTTCTAGAGAAATTTTTAAACGGTGATGGGCTGTCATTGGGACAGACGGTAACAAGGCTATGTTTAAATCTCAGTGACTTCAGCTAAAATGTGTGCCCATTAACACTGTTCTGAGCAAGAATACTTACCTGACCTAGGACCGTGTGGAAAAGGTGCTTTAGAAGATAGAGGCACATAACCTGACATGTTTATGCACCTGCATACTTGGGACTTGGATATGAATCCTTGGCCCAAGGTAAGGCACGGGAACATGCCGTGATGGGGAGGTGCAGCTGGCTGCCTGTGAAACCACCTGTGCAATTTCTGCCCAAGGCAGGGCAGTGCTGGGAAGGGTTGGGCAGGGCTGTCAGCCTGGAATGGGAGCAAAACATGAGGCTTGGTAAGATCTCCTGGATGCTGACCTGGGACAAGGGTGCACAGCGATCCTGCTAGGGTGCCCCTCTCACATGGGGGACATGGAAAGACCAGGATGATTATTGATCCAATGGGCTATAATGGCTCCTTCTGAACCAGCAGATATCTGATGTAGAGACCTGGAATTGGAGACTCTTAAATGAGCTCTGTGAATCACTGGACAGACTAAAACTGCTTCCAAAGTGATGCTGCAGTTGGTGGTGTAAATTCATAGTTCTCAGATAGCTGAGCACCACCTCAGAGGCTGCCTCACACACCACACCCAACAGCTGAAAACATTAGGGTTAGTGCTAGGATTTGTGATTTCCTTAGTTTATGTCACAGTCATCACACTTTTTAAACCTCTTTTTGATATGGTCAACCGACAACTACCAAATTAAAGAAGTGAAACCAGCTGGAGACTTTTTGTCACAGGAAAAAGAAAAGCTTCAGAAACCAGTAAGCCCTTTCCTTGTGTTCTGTAATTTAGAGTTGCTGTGGACACAAGCTGCTTTTTCCATTTTTGTTCTTTTTTTTTTTTTCTTTCTTT
>VXBQ01017259.1:21731-118783 GCA_013400175.1 Phainopepla nitens | reverse complement strand
TTTTTTTTTTTTTTTTTTGGTCTGTTTTTTCCCTTGTAGTGCTTCTGGATTGCATCTTTGCATATGAAATTTCAGCCTAGAGCTAATTGTTACTGTTGATGAATTATAAACTGCTTTAAAATAGATTATAAAGAAATTTTGGCATGTTCTTGAGTACAGTAGCATGATCTTGTTCCCTGGTACCAAAATAAGCCATATTTTCCTTCTTAAATAAGTTATGTTAAGTCATCCACAATTTTCAAACCCTCATGTATTTATTTCATGATTCCCCTGTGGAGTTATCCTTGAGGTTTTGAAAAGGATAGTCTCAAGTCTGAGCCTGTACTTCTAAGTCCTGCTCTCTGTTGCCTTAGGAGTATACAAAGGTTTAGATTGCATCTTTTCAATGCATTATGGCACTGCAGCCTAAAGCCAGTGCTTGTTTTTTAACTGGCAACCTGCCTGTACGAATGGAGGAAGCAGATTGCCTCTTTGCTGAACACTTAGACAAGGTACTGATTTAACAACAGTGGACAAGCAGCTGGGAGCTGGGCTGTCAGCCTGTCACACACTGACAAATCTGTTGTTCATATTCAGGCAGGATGTTCCAGTTAGATTGCCATCAGTATCATCCATCTACCACAGGCGTGCGAGGCACGCCGGCGTCTCCCGCATACCCGTGGACCAGCTTTCATGATCTAGCTTTCTGGGGGAACCTCAAGAAAACAGCTAATTACCCCTTATTTTTTTCTCTCTTTTTTTTTCTTTTTTTTTCCCTTGCAGTGGTCTCCTGCAATAAGACGAGGAAGGCAGCAGATTCAATTTTTGCCTCTCTCTTTGTTCCCTCATTTGGTATGCTGGAATTATGTGTGCAAATTGTTGGTTGCTCCAATTTCATGTCTCAGGCATGAAAGGAAACCTCTGAATGGAGCCTTCTCACTTTTGATAAAGCCATGAAAGCTTTTTCAAAAGCCATTTCAATAAAATACAGTCTAACTAAACCAGAAATAATAAAACCAAAAATGGTGATTAATAAAGATACACTGAAATTACATTGTTCTGGCTTCCAGACTAATATTTAACATATTTTCATACAGCTGCTAGATTTGTAACACTGAAATAATACAAACTCCAGAACTGTTTCATTCTCACCGTCAGGCTTAGTCTGTGGGTGAGCTCTGGGCTAAAACCTGACTGTTTTCTGTCTCTAAATTCACGTTAATCAGTTGAAGTTAATCTCTACTGGCTGTGTGTGTAAGAGTGGGTGTGGGGAGGGGGTGTTTTTCAAAGCTGTAGAACATGTGCTGTAATAATTTTATCACAGACCTATACTTGCCTTTTTCTTTTTTAATTTGGAAAAGCTGCTTTTAAATATGCTGGTTATATATTCAACAGATTATAGTTTTATATGATCTGTCCTTATGTCAGTTACCAAATTTGTGGCCCTGTGTGCCCTTCTCCTGTTCCAGCTCCAGATCTGTAATCCCAGAGCCCACAAAAAGAACTCCTGAATTTAGCTAGGGAGAGAAAACTGCTACATCTGTATAGTTTCATCTGAATTCGTCATCTGATTTTGCTGCTGCCTGTTCATCACCTCTGAGTGATAGAAATAACCCACAGCTTTCTCAAGGAGGTGACAGAGGAAGGACTCCAGTTAACTTGCTACTTATTCTCACAGTGGTATAGACAATTTTACATTTTTAGATCAGCACTGGTGTAATTTAAAACAGTAATGGCTCTGAAAAGTGTTTCGTCAAATCCTTAGTCTAATTCTTAGACTAATCTATGTCTCTTTACATGTTACCTCAGTGCTGTAAAAATCAGGATGTGACAAACATTTACAAAGTGTGAAATTTAATCAGCTAAGATCTCCAAGTGCTCTTCCCAACCTCTTCAATGTAATACCTTTTCTGGTCAAGAAAGGCATTTAACTTCACTGCATTTTTCACAGTAAGGTTCAAGATCTTGTGGAAAACACCACATTTGTGAAGATTAGTAAAGTGACCTGTCTAGAAGGGAAAGAATCTTGCAATTCTTTGCCACTTTTGTTTTGGTTTTTTTTTAAGTATATCTGTCAACAAGAAGATTTTTATGTAGAAAGTCGTGTAGTACAGACTGCAGTAAATTTTCATACAATGCTCAGAGCAATATAAAAAGTCAGTAAAAACATGCATAAAGAAGGCAGGTGGACAGTAATCTGTGTTTCTTTTATGGTATGCTGTTGATTCTTCATTTTCAGAATTAGTTAATTTTATATAATCTTTCTTCCCACTGTAAAAAGAATCTCAGTTATTATTCCACACATAAAGGTGTAAAATCTGAAATCTCTTTAAATTGTTTTATATATATATAAATATATATATATATATATAGTGTTCCCAAATATAAGCATTGGTAAGAATTTTCTGGTGAAGATGCTTTTAAATTCATTAAATTTGAACTTGCTTTCAGTCATATTGAGATGAATGAACCACATAGTAGATTTCCCAAATGGTGAGCTACAGCATTTTGCAATTTGTTGAAGTCTACTGCTTGGTTTTCTAAAACAGCCCTACAAGCTCATGAGGTAGTAAACAGGCAGAGAAAGGAGAAGTATTTCTAGATCCTTGTTTAAAAAAAATAAAATCTGAGGGAATCAAGCTGCTTTTGTGGTGGAACATGAATAAAAAATACTCTTTAAAGTCTTTTGTACATAGCCACATGTCAAGACAAAGCTCCTACTTTTCATACGCAAAGGTAACAATATCAGTTCCTTATGTTTATAAAATCTTTGGGTGTTCATTGCTCAGAAACCTCTGTGATTTTTGATTGACAGAAAGATTACCTAATAAACCTTCACCACAAACTAATTAATCACTGTGAATACAACACTAAATTGGCAAGTATAAAAAAGCAAATGAGATGGGTGTTAAAGACCGATTTCAAATGACCTTAGTTAAAAACCAAGTACAAAGTGTTGAAAGCATCAATAATACTGCACTGCTGGTAAACTTCCCTCTTTACCAGAGCTGCCTGCTCACATGAGGCATGTCAGGGTGAGATATTTAGTTGCACCATTCACGACTGCACAAACCCAAACATGTTTTGGTCATCGGGACCACAGTAAGAATGGGCATCACCTCTGCTGAAAGGACATGGGCAGGATGGGGATCTGGTTTCCAGCTCTTCTGCACTCCACCTGCAATTACTATTTGCAAATATTTTTCTCAAAGCAAATATATTGTTGTAGTAGTTACCCTGATGTAGAAGTTGCACTGCATCCTTGAGCCAAGGTTGAGTTTTACTGCACGAGGGTGGCACACTGGCAATCCAGCAAGCGGGGTTCCTCTGGTCACAGTGGCTCCTGCAAGCTGTGAGAATGCATCTTCCCCATGCACAAGTTTAACAAAGATAAAGTCACCACAAAGTGATATTGCTGACAAGTTTATCTAAGTCTGAGGCTTAGGTCAATATAAGATCTTAGTTCTCTGCTTTCTTTTTTCTTTTCTGATGATTGAATACCACCACAGTCTTATTTATGGCTCAGGTATAGGGTATACTAGCATCACCACAGGAAATACACTTGTCAATTTTTTAAGCCTTGAAATTAAAGACAGGAGAAAGCTCTGATGGTTTTTATCCTACTCAGATTGTTCCCTCCGTTCAGGGAGGCTAATATCAGGGATTTTGTTCTGGCAGTGCCTGCCAAGGTTGAGATACACAACCCCCCCAGGAATACATTGCCTTTGATAGAACAGCTACCTCTGCTGCTAATTCACTTCCCTGTGGAGGGGTGGCTTGGCTCATGGAGGCAGAGGGGACCACAGCACCAACAGTAGGGGTAGAACAAAGCTGGGCTGCAGGAAGGGACTGTGAAGCCTCTCAGACACTTAGAAGTGTGAACAAACAAAAAAAAAAAAAATTAAAGGAAATTAAGTAAACCAAAATAGCAAAATAGTGGGACGGATACTCTGGGGTGTTTGGCAGATGAGGGAAGCAGGAGTCATGTTTCTGTCATATTTTCACTTATAACTGCAGAACGTTAACCTCTGTTTCTGTATCCTTTCAGCTAAGTTCTGCATATCCCAGCTTAACATCAGTGTTGTATTGCATTAGGCTGCTGGTTTACCCATTCATCTTAAGGGAGGGTGAAACAGGCTTTCTTTCCTGCAGTTTTCCAACCAGTATCTACATAGCATCTCAGTGGCTTGCTAACTTTTTTGGTTCTAATCTTCTGCTTGTTCAACAACTCTTATGTAAACTAATGGAGAATGTTTCTGTGTGCCATCTATCTGTGAGCACACCAGTGCAGTGACTAACTTCAATCCAGCTGGTACCTCTGCATTTCCCATTCATTCACTTAACTGGAATTCTACTTAAAATAATAATTTCAGATAGGTGGACTTGGGTTTTAGTGGTTTTTTCCTTGTTAAGGCTTTGGTTCATGGTCTAACTGGCTTGTAAAATCTTATATTTGTAAGTTAAGCTAAAATCCTAAGTAGGTTGGTGGTAAGGGAATAGGTAATCATAGAATCATAGAGTCATAGAATGGTTTGATTAGAGGCAACCTTAAAGACCATCTAGCTTCAACCTCCCTGGTATGGGCTGGGACACCTTCCACTGGACCAGGTTGCTCTGAGCCCCATCCAGCCTGGCCTGGAACATGTCCAGGGATCGGACATCTACAGTTTCTTTGGGCAATCTGTTCCAGGTCCTCACCACTCCCACAGTAAAGAATTTCTTCCTAATATCTCATCTAAACATACCATTCTTCACTTTAAAGCCATTCCCCCTTGTCCTATCACTACATGCCTCTGCAAAAAGTCCCTCTCCACTTTTCTTGTAGCCCTCTTTAGGTACTGGAAGGTGCTATAAAGTCTCCCATGGGCTCCTTCATCTCCCAGTTCCCTTATGCACACAGATCCCTCTGGTCTCCAACCTCCCAGTACCCTGAAGTTCAGCCCTGTACCTGTTCCATCTCAGGAGCTAAAGAATGAAGCCAATTTCCAACGCTGCAAATATCCAGTTCAGCTTTGGTAGGCTTCAAACGAGTACAAAAGGAATGGTGTAAAATGGATTGCAAGGTTGAAGCCAGGAAGAAGTTTTAAACTGGGTCGAAACAAGCATCAACCAGAGCTGGACTGTCAGTTTGCATAACAGCATTTTCATCTTTTGTCCACTCCCAGTTGTCCACGTTGTTTTTATGGGAGTACAGGGGCAATTTGTGCCCCCACATTTTCTGGCAGTGATGGCTGCCTCCCAGGAGCGGGGTGGTGTGTTGCTCGTCCGGGACGGTTGGGAAATGCCTGCTCAGCTCCCAGCCTGCCTGCTGAGCTCCAAACACACACATGGCCTTTCCCAAGAAGCAGGAGTCAGTGCAGCTTCCAGGGATTTTAATGAATTGGCCGCTTTTCTCCAATCCACTTATTTGCCTCCTGCAGCCCCCCGCCTCCCTCTGCCGGTCTCCTCCCTCCCCGCTCCAGGCAGAGGGAGAGAGGAATTATTTATTGTGTGCCTGTTGAAAATGAAAGGCTTTTACATTTTAATGAGCACTAAATAGGAGCGAGGAAATATTGTTCATTAGCTGTAATCTGTGGAATTGCTTGAGTGAACTTCCTTTGGAGGCCGCTTTAAACGGTTCACTCAAGTAAAGCAGTTTGTATGGTAATTAAGGGAGCATTTTTCTGTCAACATCTGTGCTGCTATTTATAACGCCAAAGGTATCTTATTACTCCACCAGAGAAACATTAAAAGAAGTGGGCAGAGGGGAGGTTGTATTTTTGTATACATATATATACCTGTGTGTGTGTGTGTATAATATTACTGGTTTCTCTCTTCAAAACCCCTCCCTTTTCCTTGTTTCCCTTTTTGCTTTCTTATTTTGTTCTCACTCGTCCCACTACCCCCTAATTTGCCAAGGAAAAAAAATCCTGTCCACTATTTCTTGATAGTAAGGATTATCATTCTGACATCTTTTCATTAATCACCCTCTTTGCTCAGCAGCCAGGCAGGGACATTCAGCTGCTTGGCAAAAACAAGAGGCCCGTGTCTTTGGAAACCATTCCTCGTCCCACTTCTCTCCAGAGGAAAATAGATGCCTTTTGGCTGGGCTGCCACAGTGTCCCCAGAGAAGTGACACAGAATCACCTCTGTCCTCCTGGCATCCCTCAGGTAGCCCTGCTGCACTAAAACCAGCCCAGGCTCCTGGTGCTCTTCAGTGAGGGTTTTGAGAGGACAGGGAGGGAGGAGGGGAAATAACCTTTAGCATACTCAGTGTTGTTCTGCTGTTTAAAGTTTGAAGCTGGTATTTTGACTTAGCTGCTCTGAGGAAAAGGATTTGGGTTTAATGACAGAACCTGGGTTTTGCATACAGAAATAGAAGGATTTTTATTAGTTTTCTTTCATTTGATTAACACCCATAATTTTAACCCCGACCAGCTACACTGTGCTAGGGCAAAAAGAAGCCATCACCAGATGTAGTTTTCCCTTTACTTTTTCCCTCTTTGATTTCTCTCGTACTAATAATAATGACGTTTGCACCCTGCAGCTCATCACCTAGTAATATGGGAAATCAAGAGCTGGAATTGCTGAAGAAGAGAATCCCCTTACCAAACATTGCCCAGCAACTTCTCCCAACCCTCATGGCTCCAGGTGATTTCTAAAGACCTGCAGACCGTCTTCTGTCACGGATATGTGCAGTTCCCACTTCTCCAGATCTTTCCCCTATCCTGTCTTTCTCCTTCTCTTTCTCGTGTTATGAATGTTTCATTTATGCTTCTGCTGGTTTACTTCTCCCTTTAAACATATGACATGATTTTCTACCTCACTTTAGTCCGCCTTTAGTTTGGACTAAATCCAAATCTGGGGTGCTTAGATGTGTTTTTCATTGGTGTTGGGAATATGCTGTGAAGATTTTACCCTTTTTTACTAAAAAGAACCTCATGGTGCATGTGGAAAAATGCACAAGGAAAAGCAAGAAGTAGTGTTAAGCTTCCTTGAGTGCCCCAGATACATGGCTCTACAGAAATTAAGTATGCTGTTCCAGAGCCAATAACTTGTATAGATTTTTCTCTACCTGTAATGAAGGAAAAACATAAATGACTATCATAAAAAGTAAACATTAGAGTTAGAAAATCCCTTTTACAGCATTCAGTCCATCTTTCTGCCAATAACAAGTTGTTCCCTGTAGTATATTTTTCTAGTGATTCCTCCAGTCTAGTGTTAAACATTTCAAGTGATGGGCCTCCCTGTTCCCCTGAGAGATGAGCTGAAAGCTTAGTGCATTTCAATGTCAGGAAGTTTTTCTTGGCAACTTTAATTTTCTCTATCTGTATTTCTTCCTATTGGTCTTGGGATATCCCCATAATTACATATATTCCTTTGATTTTTCTGGTTGGCACTTTTTTTGAGTTTTCTGTCTCACCATTTCATTACCCTGCAACAAATATACCAACTCCACATTTATTTTTCATTCTTGGCTTAGAGTTTAATGAATCAGTAAAGTTTCTTTAATGTCTGCATGGCATTTACAGTAAGAGAGTTTATCATATCACCAGGCTCACTCTCACTGTTCTTTTACTTTAATGGGTAACCAAATCACGAGACTCTGACATCTGCTTTTTTTGGTAAGGGGCCAGCACTGGTTTTGGAATCAGGAAAGGGCTTCCAAAGAGAAAAATTACAAGTAGGCAGAGAAAAAAATAATGGAGAGCAAAACTGTAAAAGTAAAAAAAATATTTAAAAAAGACTGTAAAAAAAAATAAAAGAGGTAAAAGATGAAAGGGAGAGGTTTTTTCAAAAGAAAGCAGGTGAGTGATGGCCTCTGGTGAAATCAGTGATCTACCTGGGGACTGTGAAGTTTTTGTAGTCAAGTAGAAACAGAAGTTTTCCTGCACCTGTTCTGAAAGGGTAACATCGCACCTTGTGTGCATCCACCCATGGAGGCGAGCAGAGGGGCTACCAGCACTCCTGTGCTTCGACCAGTGGATGTTCAGGGGTACAGCCTCTTACAAACTGGGATCACAACAAGCAGCGGGGGCCATTCTGTGGGGCTGAGGAATTTGCTCAGGAGTTGGAGCCTTTCCATTAAACCACTGGCAGGAAAGGTGGAGGCATTTTGCCACCCTCCTTGTGAATATAGACCTGCATCTTCCAGACATGGAAAGAGGGGAAATGCAGTCCAGATTGTGACATATCAGAGTCCTTGAAAAATTAAGACTCTGTCTGGAATTCCGTATGTCTAATTAACCATGTGATAAATGCCAGATTATGGATCCTGAAAATTTTGTCTATCTTTTTTTTTGTTAACATTTGGAGTCTACATGAAAGGCCTATTTTGCGGACAATTGTGTTTGGAAAATCATCTGTCCCAGAGCATCTGAAACCCCAACAGACATAGTTATATTACAGGCAGCACTGGGAAGAGACTTTTTTAATGTATAGGCTGGACACAAAATGTTTCAGGACCCAGCCACATTCAGATAAATGTGATACTGGAATTGTATGATCAGCCATAAAAGGATTAAGAAAGAAATCTTCCTAGTAAGTTGTTACTTATATCTCTTACAAGATGCATTTTACTTATTTTTAATAAGCAATTTATTTGGTCCAGTTGTCTAAGAGGGCTCTCAGGGAAATAAAATAGCGTAGTCACAAAAGGCAGGAGAGGAGGAATAAAATCTGTGCAGTAATTGTTCATTTTCTCCTCAATTATATTTTTAGATGAGATGCCAAGTGAAGAAACAACTTACAGCATATGAAATACACTGATTTTTTTGCTCCTGTTAAGGTAAGCAAACTGTATTTTTGAAACATCTTCCTTTTTTTTACTTGTCACCAACTTGTTTTCCCCAGCTCTTTAATGCATAGCATTCCTTGGCATCATGTAAAAGGCAGCTATACAGACAACTGGCTCTACAGCATCAGTGCATTTCCTTCCAGCAAGAGGCTCACACATGTGCTTATCTTTAGGAACACGTAACTTCTGCTGGAGCTCAGTAGAATTTAAGCACATGGAGAAACTGTAATGCTTTGCTGAGTGGAAGTGCATTTTAGTTTATGCTCAAGTATTTTTCTCAAGAGGCTTATCTATGCATAGGACTTCTTGAAAGGCCCTTCTGAGTTAAAAATACCTGAAGTTCTTTCTAATGAGGATCTATAGCTTTCTGCTGTAGGTAATCAAGGCTCACAACGTCTTGTATTTCAAAGTCCTTATTATGAAAGAATAAAAAAGAGTTGCAGTAGATAAAATAAGCACAGGTTAGAGTGAAAGACAAAAATGGAGGAGGGAAATAGTAGAGCAGAAATGTGTAGGCATCTCTCACTGAACTCCCTTCATAACCTTTCTTAAGCTACACTCTATTTATCAATTATCTCTTTAAGGCAAAGATTCATCATTCTGCAGGTACAAGAGTGGTTGTTCATGTTGTTCAAGGTGCAACCTAATATTTAAAACCAGATCATTTTCTATGGGTTTTATAGAGTTTATTTGCTCTAATACCATTGTGTTATTTATTGAATATCTGAAAAATACAATAAGAACAGACAGGCAATTAATCATAATATTTTACCAAAACATTCTCCTCAGTTTTTGGAAGTTATTTCTGAGGCTTCATAGGAAATGCACCATTGTAATATGGTATTAGCAGGTGACAGGACATGTTTCAGAGGTCCACTAATACATACTGTGGATGTTCAGCCTCATGCATTCAGTCACCAGAGGGGAGTATTAATGGACCATTAAAACATGCCCAGGAGTCTCTTAATGCTATTACAGTATGGCTCTACAAATTTTAATTCAACTTTTATATAAAACAATTCTTTTCAAAAATACCTTTTTTCTATACTGTGAAATGTATTCAGAAAAAAAAAAGATTTTGTGGCATAAAAATACAGGAGAATATGGATTTAAATGCCTTTTTCTGCTACCATTTTAATACATCCTCTTTTGATTTTATATTGTTTTATAAATAGCATAGTCCTAAGGCCTGATTCTCTTTTTTTTTTGCTGACCTACCTTTCCACTTCTCAGGAAGGGTAAAGGAGTCTTAAAGTGCCATAAATGTAAATCACACCCCCAGACTACTTAGCTTGGTTGCTAATTTCAATAGACATTTCTAGGTTTCTAGGTGAGTAAAGCATTTAAGCAGCTTTGGACTTTTGTTGAAGAAGCAAAGCTAGAAATCCAAGCAGTTTGCCAAGTGAGTTCTGTGCTAGAAGGCTAGAACTAGGGGAAGAAAAAAACAGGTGGTCCTGCTCTTTATACCCTCAGTAAAACTTTGTGATGGACTACATCAACGTCACAGCTAAATCTCAATTTAATTAACTCTGTAAAATAATATTATCATTCAGCACTGTAATTTTATTGCAGCTGTATACCAATAATACAGAAGATTTTGTTATGCTAGTACAGCAAATAATTATCCATGATTTCATACTAAACCCTGTGTGAGCACACACTGCAAGCTGTGAAAGAAAACTTATCCTTCTATGTCACTCTCTCATTTAAAAGTCAGGAGCAGCACAAAGAGCTTGGAAGTACTTGAGCCTGGCTAGAGAAGATGTCTTTAATAATAGTGCTTTGAAAGAAGGCCACAGACCACACCTCAAAAAATTTACTCACACTTCAAAAAATTTACTATCTGCCCCAAAATAAAATGCTGTCTCAGGTTAATTAAGAAATTGCTTTTTTTTTTTTTTGCCTTTACTTATTTATCTATTCATTACTCTGTGCCATTACATGTAGCTGAAGGCAGCAGTCATTTTGAAATGGAACATTGCCACACATTGTTCAGTGGAGATTGTAATTAGGTATCAAAGCCTTATTTTTCTCTGTTTCTTCCTAAAAAACTATTTAAGGAAATTCTTTGCCTCTTTCTGAATTAGTTTTCTGATAGCAAACACGGCAGTGGAGCTCAGCATTTAGACCAGCATCGCTCAGGGCTGCGTATTAATCATCATTATCATAATAACAGCATTACGCTGTTATTACATATTACTCCTCCTCTGAAGTGTAGAAGGTACAGTGAGCTGTAATTTGTAAATACCAGCACTGCTTCAGCTGCATTTCTCATTTGCAGTGCTGCAGGAGGAGCTCCAGAATAACGCCAGGTTTAGGTGCAGCAGCACCACCTCAGAGCATCAGGTCCTCAGCCTGAAGTCCTGGCTGCTGATCCACGCATGGGTGGAGGGCCTGGAAGGATCCATGGCCAGCAGGACACGGGGTTCATCTGGGACTCTTCTTTTCCTGCTGTTTTTCTGAGAGCTGTGGTCCCTGTCAACCTCAGAGCAGGAGGATCTGCTCAACGTGACTAGTTTGATAATTCAGAGCACTATAACAACCAGTTAGATTTGAGAGCTTTTTCACTGTTCTTCCTGATTTCATCCACTACACTGATTTCAACTGTGGGGAGGGGAAAAAGGTTTTGTAGGAAGCTCTTTTGAAAGGAGGAAGAAGTGATGAGAGGGTACTTGTGTTTGGGTTTTGGAGGTTAGGGGGATTTGACTGGATCCACTGCTGAGTTCCTGTGTCTATAAATACAAAGAAAGGAAGCTATTATTGATATCCCTGCCCATGCACATACCCTGAATATTCATAACCCAGTGATGATGATTTAGGTCTTACCAGGGCTGACAGGTTCAGTGTCTTGTTGTGGTGCTCAATAGCCATGGCAGTGCTGCTGTTGACTATTGCTTTCCAAGAGGAGATTGTAGCCTTCCTTGTGATTAGATTTTCCAGTTGTAAAGGAATCCCTCAAAACTACACAAGTGCTAAAAAGAACCATATTGCATGTCTTCTTTGAGGTTGAAATCATATATACATATAATCTCCAAATTCCTTTAAATTATTTGATCCAATTAGAGCAAGATATATGGTTTGGACCAGGAACTAGAGACAGTCCTAGTTAGGCACTGCAGTTTTTAACTTTGAAGCCCGTGGCTGCCAGAATTTAATCTAATTCAGTAGTTAAACACCTCTTCTTCCTTGATAGTTTAGGTAACATGATCCCAAACTGTTATCCAAAAAAGTGAGCGCCTAGAGTGAGAAATCCAGTAGATTAAATCATAAGCAAGGGGCTGTCTCTAAATTTATGACATATTTGCTTTAGGGCTCTTCATAGGTGTGAAAGAAGGACCAGAATGTAATGCTGAACCTGATTATGTTCAGAATAATTCAGAGGAGAATTCATTTTTGGAGGAAAATGGAACTGAGAAAAGAAATCTCAGCAGAGAAGAACAGGATAGGGAAAAGGAGAATCTACTGGGGAACAGGCTGAGACTGTCAAGCTTGGGGCAGACATGCAGAAGCATGGATCTGTTGCTGCCTGCTTTCCTCCTGTGCCCACAAGGGCCTGGATTTTTACCTTTTACTTAAATTTTTATGTGTTTTATGTCTTATATAGTTATATATTGAATTGTATATTTATTGTATAATTTTATATTCTATTATTATTTTAATCTCATGTATTACTTAAAAGAGGGTCATTACTATTTATAGTCAGGACTACAGGATTCATCTGTGATTTATAGCTTATACAACCTTAATTTACTCCTTACAGCCTGAAAAGTATGTACAATGTGGTTTTACCATAGCCAGCACAGTAATGCTGCTTCCAATATATGACTTTATGGAGACTGCTGTTTTCTTCCTGAAAGGCAGCTCAGGCAAGTATCAGCTTTTAAGATATTTGGAGTTACACATAAAATAAACGAGGAGAATGTCGTGCGTTTATGGGTCATCATAAAGTCAGGTCATAATTATCATAACCATTAAGTAATGGAGTAAACTAATATTTGTTCAGCAGTTTGAAAAAAATCAAGATACATGAAAATGTTCTGTACAGCTAAGTACTGGCTGTAGTATTATGATAAATGATGCAGGTATGAGACTCCTCAGCAAGTGACAATTATCTCTAGATTTGTTTCAGATTACTTTCGTAGGGTTTTCTAGGCATGTCAGGAAAGAGAAGCCTTTTGTATGGTATGACACAGAAGACACCACTGCCCTTTTAGATACTGTGCTACCAGTTCAGCTTCCTCCAAAATGGTCCCAATCTAGTTGCACCGCAGTATTGGGACTGAGGCAAATATTCAAATAATGTCTTTTTTGCAAAAGTAGTGATAAATAAAACATGGCATTATTCAAAATATTGGTTTGGGTTGTTTTTAAAAGGCAGTTCTGAAAAAGAATTCAGATTCCTACCCTGATCTAGCATTGAATTTTAATTTTCCAAAAGCAGCTTGCCAGACAAAGCACGTTTCTCCTAAGTCCTGTTTTAATCAAAACAAGAATGTTAGAAGTTAATTAGCCAGCATGAGTACTTTTCAGAAATTCTGCAGCTTTTTCAGATTTCCAGACAAGGGGGGTAGAAATTTTCAAATGGTTGTATTGAAATGTTTTTTCCTACACAATTTTGTGTCAGTTTCTGTCATGACAGAAGACAGGAGGGGAAGTGCATTCAAGTTCTGATTACAAAAAACCACATTAAAATTTTTCTAAAACAATGCCCGATTACATGCTCGGAGATTGATGTGTGATGGTAATGATGCATGGAAGATCTCCTAACTTTTACTCTCAAAGGCTCTGTGATTGCCTCTTACTGGGAGAGCAACGTCACTGACACGCTTTGGGGTCCCTCCAGGCAAGTAGTAGTGGCAGCTACTTCAGCCTTGGACATGACAGATTGAGAGGAAGGGATCCACACCTCAAACGGGATTGCTCTGAACATCCCTCTGATGCAAAGTTTCAAAAGAAATCATATCACATTACTTGAAATAGCATCATAGCATGATATACATGCTTTCATAGCAATGACTTTAATTTAGTCATTGGCTGAAAACATGTTATCACATTTTAAACAACACAAAATAACAAAAATCATCTTTCTTAAAAAATGCATCACTAGAAGACAGATAGATAGATAGATGTGGGGCAGAAATATAAAACTAGACTGCAGAGTATTTAATGAATTGTCTTGAAAGTAGCTCTACTGTTGCTGTGGCAGCATTAAAATCCTGCAAGGTGTTCCTGGGAAACTCCTTCACTGGCATGGCTTTAACCTGCATTAAATGATCTCATGATGGACACTGCCACTTAAGCAGCAAATACTAAAGGAGACGAGATGGGTCATGAGAAGGGAAAATCAGAGTATCAATGCACAAATGCTGACTGCCATCTGGCACAGATGTCATTTACTGCTGTTCATGAATCAGGAACCAGTTAAATTTAGCAAATTGAGCAGCCCATCTATCCTGGTGCAATGCTGGGTAATACAATAATTATTTTTTGAAATTGCAAATTATACAGTTCGTTATTTTTTGAACAGAAAATCTGGAGGTTTTTAAATTAACATAGTTTTTAGAGTAATTTTCTAAATACACAACATACAAAATCTAATAGCAACATAAGCATTTAACAGCAATCTTTCAGCTCTAGAATGTGTCTGTTTCAAAGCTACTTTTTGAGAGAGAGGTATCGGGATTTCTAGCTGAAGGAGGAACTGCTGAATAGGCAAGGGTTTTGATTCACTGCATTAAAAATGAAAGTTTTGAGCTTAATATTTTTAGACAAACTCACATAAATTATTTTTTTCTAAGAAATGTGGTTATTTTGCCAAGTATCTGTAAATAAAGCTTTGTATAAGGCATATAAATATAGCCATACATAGTTTTTAAAAATATATTACATTACATAGCACTAAAAAAAATCCATAGCATAATTTCAAATACTCTAGGGTGTTTGCATTTAATTTTTTTTAAGAATAATTATGTGTTTACAACATTGCATGATTTAGTTAAATGCCCTCTGTCCAACATTTCCTTATAAAAGCAAAGCTGAACTCTTGAGCTCTTTACGAGCTGCAAATTAATATTTTGAGGAATTAATTAATAATGACAACCAGTCTATTTTGCTTATATGTTGGGTAATAAAAAACAGCCTGTACGAGTGATAAAAGATATTCTTTTTATTAAAGCTTTAGAAATTTCCGCCATCAGCCCCATGGACTCTTAAAATTTGATGTTGTAACTAGGTGAGACAAAGGTGCTTTCAGAAGTCTGCTTGGGCAGTCAAAGGCTGGGAAATAAAACAACAATGTTATTATAAAGAAAACTGAAAATGCTCTTTAAACATGAATTCTGGCCTGCAGATGAGATAATGGCAAAAAGCAGGGAGGTGGGGAAGGAGTGAAAGCAAAGAGTAGCAGAGCCACCACACCAGTTATAAAGCCTTTTTAAAACATGGTTGCTTCTAGAATTATACTGATAGCATTAACTACTCTGCTAAATGCAATTTCAGAGCAGCTTGGCTATGCTGGGACCAATAATGTTTCAGCAGATGTTAACATTGAGGGAATTTAAAGATTACAGAGTTTCATGGGTGTAGTAAAGCTGCAGTGGGAACAGAAATATTGCAGTAGCTGTTATGTTCTGAGTGCACCACATTTACTGACAAGTAATACATGAGTGATAGTGAGGACCATGGGAACAGAACTTTATACTTACTGGTCAGCAGCCTATAAATTCCATAAATTAAACAAAGTTTTATGTATTTTTCATTTCTTTTCAGAATGATCTTCTCTAAGGGCCTCTGCTTCATGTTAATTCCATCGACAAAGCGTAGCTCTGTCTTTCAGCTTATTTCATAAGGGTATTTCCCCATATGCATGTTCCTTTTTCCTCCTCCCACTGCCCTCCACTCAGAAGGTTTTCCCAAGCAGCCCTTTTTCCCCAGTTATCCTCCGTGGGCCAAGCCTTGACAATGAACTGAAGAGCCACAGAGAGCAGCTTCTCTAGGAGGAAGGTCCCACACAGAGAAAACATTTCTCCAAAATGGGGCCAGCCATCCTGTGCATGGCTTCTGCCCACAGTCTCCAGGCAGGGAAGTAATCACCATGACCTACTGAGACCGCTAGATATTTATAGAGATTACAAAGTTTATACCTTTTTATTTGCCTCCCTAAAAGGTTAAAGTTTCAAGCCTCAGATGAGCAAGGCAAACTAGAAAGGTTGTGGAGCCATGTAACAACATCCCCTGCAGTAGAAGCAGTAAGTGGACAGTGGGGATAAATAAAATGGCCAAAGACTGTATACATGTCAGACAGAAGGTGCATGTTGGCTTGTGGATCCAGCTAGAGACAGCACGAGCCAGCTGGGCATTGCAGAGACCTAAACATGTGTAAATCATGAACTGCTCTATCCAGGCTCAATTGCCTAGGTATGGATAAAGCGTTAAGATTAATTAAAGAGTTATGATTAGTTGATATTTAGCTTGTATTCATCTTCTCATGATCATGCTACTCAGCAACAGCCTGGCTTACCACTCAACAAGAAACTAGGCTATTCAGAGAAACAAAGAGAAGGGATAAAATTTATACAGTTTTCTAGCAAAAAATAAACCAAATTATAGATTAGAGTGAATGTTTCCTGTGCAGAAATGAGGTCAGGAGAAGATAATGAATATATTATTATAATTAATACAGTCACATTTTAAAGACACATTCTCACAGAGTACACAGTGCCTGCCAACTTCTTTCCTACTTTCAGGTTGGGCATTATTATGAAAGGAATGGCCTTTTGTCAGTTTTTTCCATCTCAGTGTTCACTACAAGGCACCACTGCTGTAAAAGTTGCCTTTCTATACTGCTAGCTGTGCAGAGCCCACTGCCCGCATTGGTCCTGCCCCAGACCTTTCCCTCATTGAGCTGGATGTGAAAGGGAGCAATGCAGCCCCAGTATGATACTCATCAGGGTAGGAGATGCCAATACAACACAAGATAGAGTGAAAGCCTTTTTATTTTGATGGCAGCTTTTCACTGTCTATCATAAACTTAGTGAAGCAGGCTTTCTCTATCCAGCTCTCCTTTTATTGGGCACAAATCACCGCTGACAGGAAGTTTTATGCCTAAATCCGTTTACTGTCCTTGTTGGTAGTCTTTAAATTAATATTTATAAGCTGAGAGAGGCCTAAAAGGATGCAGCAGTAAAATATCTAAATGCTTCAGTTTGGCTTGAGTTGAATTTTCTCCCTCTCGACCACTGACATTCCTTAATTACTACTGACCCAGGCATACATTGTCTTTGCTGCTCCGAGCCTACAAATCACCGCCCTCCACAGCGCTGTGGCTGACAAAAGGGGAGGTTCAAAGCAGACTAGTTTGTATGATATATGGAAAGAATAGAGGTGGGGACAGGCTGGAGAGAGAGAAAGAAGTAACCTCAGACAAATGCCTTAAGAAAAGTAACTTCAAGCTGGAACAAATGACTTGGCTTTGAGAAAGAATGAAAAATGTTTGAATTGGCAAAAGTGGCAGATTTTGCTGCTGTAATTTTTTTTAAAAAGTGAAAACAAGCCAGAGGGCATACTGAGCTAAAAAAAAAACAAAAACAACTTAGTTGAGCATATTCACATCTTGACTGGATGATACATAGCACACCCTCAGCAAAATGACCATTTTCATTAAATCAGTATGAAGGACAGTTCTTTTGCATATTAAAAACTGTTGGGCAAGCTGAAATTAGAACAAAGCTGATTAAAAGTAAAATTTTGTTGCTTTCAATATTTTCCTCCTTTTTACCACTGTTTTGATCGTTTTGTTCCTTGGTGTCTAATTTCTGTTATAGTAAGCATAGCGTGTGCAACAGAAAAAAAGCAAATATAAGAAAAACCAGATCGGCTGTCACCACCTTAGTCCACAAGCACTTAAAAATAATGAGGCTAGATAGACTGAAAAAAGGTAGAGAAAACAAATGGTGGGGTCCTTTTAAAATGCAATTCCAGGGGAAAAAAATCCAACCTGTAAAAGAGAAGAGGTACAAAGGATTCTAACCTAAGATGTGAATCGGCACTCTCTTGCTGATGCAGTTCAGGTTTTGGCACATGAATTATTTTCTGATTGTGCAGGAGGATTCCCAAACAAGAGCAGATAGCTGTCCATTGCAAGATGTAATAGATCCGAAACACCACCACACTGTAGATTGTGTGAAATCTTTTTCATAAGGAATGAATGAGACTTTTATATACCCCAGGTAACAGAAACAACTGAACAGTTTGTAATAGAACTACTGAAAGGTGCAATAAAAATCTTTCTAATCTACTACTCATGTCTTTGTACCCATAAGATCTCTGCCTGAAGAACGGTCTAGAAGGTGGGTTAATGCATAATTGTTTCAAATTGGGAGGGAAGCCATGCATCATCCTATTTTATTTGCTCTGCAAAGACTGATTTGAGAATACAAATTATACTTATTTTGCTTAAAACCTCTGTTGACTCTTTCATGTATTTGCAGATTTGATTTATTACACTTGGCTAAACTTTCTTCTCCACCCCTGACTGCTGTACCTCTGAAGACGTGCTGGTGAGTCTTTCATCACCTCTCTTCTCAGCAGTGCTGTACTTCATACACACTACATTCACACATTACAATAGGATACATTTGATACATGGAAAGAAGACTGGGAAATAAGCCACTAATTCTGTAGTGCCTCAAAACCGCTGTTCTTTTGTGTTCAGAGGGTTAAGCTGCCTCAGGTAGTCTTCAACTCCTTTATACAACAGTGCTCCTGGCAGCTGAGATAGCTAATGAATGTAACGAGTCTACTCTCACAATTATAAAATGGGCATGATTATCTGTTCTATTGGAATGACTCAGATTCCCCCTAAATCCTATTCTTCCCAAGCAAGATAAAATTATAAGACTTGTAGAATAAGCCACTCATCTGCTGATGGCAACTAATTCCCATACAAGTCTCCCTGCTCTTGGGAAATCAAGCATCCAAAGTGATTCATTCTAGAGCTTAAAGGGAGTTGTCATTTTGACACCTGGGCCACTACCCTGAAACTCCAGATGCAGAAACTTGAAACTTGAGAAAGGCCATACATGATGGGATATGTGTGGCCATAGAAAAAGAGATATAAAAGATAGGATGATGCCAGACCACAAATATAAACTCAAGAAGTGCTAAATCTGCCCATTAACTCTTAACTCACTATTTTCCAACCTCACTCATCCTCTTTGTAAGAGCACAAATAAGCAGTGATAGATAAGGTTGAAAAGGCTCAATGTGGCAATATTTCTTTTTGCTAAGGTTGAAAAGGCTCAATGTGGCAATATTTCTTTTTGCTTCTTTTTCGTGAGTTTTACTTTGGACTCTTTCAAAAACATGTCATGAGCACAGGGGTACCTTTTCTCTCTGTCTGTGGTTCTCTGTGCCTGCAATGAGTCATCCAACCTTCCTGGACACCGTACCTCCATTCTAGTGGGTCACACTGACTACTTACCAGGGCTGCATCTCTCTTTGGTCCTTACAAACATCATAGCTTTGGCCTCCTTTAGTTCAGGTGTTCATTCCTAAGTCAGACCAGTGGACTGTCCAAATTCAAACAATTTATTGACATTTCGCTTTTTCAACACCTTTAGGGTCATTTGTCTGGCTAGTTTTGTTCATGCTCTTTCTGAAAGGTAAATACGTAACTGGAGTACTAAAGCAGTTTATAAATGCTTGGAGAAAAAAAAAAGGTCTAAATGCCTTAGTTTTATTCTAGCTGTTCAGCAGTTAAAATAACATTGTTAGTAAATATATGGTTTATTCTTTCCGTCATCAGGCTGGCCTGACAGCCACTAAACAGCACAGCAGTAACTAACAGCTCTTACATATTCAGATTTTTTTTTTTTTTTTTTCACGAGGAGATGCCTGTGTGGAGCTTTACCACTGAAACTTCTGTAAAAACTCCTTGCCTTTTAGTGGTGTTTTTCTCCAAGTTGGATGAAGATTAGGCGCGCACACAGCTGAGCGTTTGTTGAGGGAATCTGTGCCTATGGCTGAGGGATGCCTGCTAAATGGACTGTCGTGCTTTCTAAATGCACTTTCCCTGGTGCCTCGACCTGAAACAAAGCCCCATGGCAATCATTTTCCATAGCTGAGAGACCTTTAAATTGAAATGTTTGGAAGTTGCCTTTCCATTGGCTCCAACCCATTGTTCTCAATAGCCCATTTACTGTAACTTCCAGCTGTCCTAATACGGATGGAATAGTCTGTTTCCCCTTCCGTGCTGTGCTATCAAATGCCTCCCTGTGTCCTGGTGTGCAAGCTTTGCTCCTTTTGGGGAAAATCCTTTAGAAATTGAGTATTTCTGGTCTGCACACCAGCATGCTGAATGTCTTAGCCAAGATGTAAATTTTCTGTTAAGTTATTTAGGCTAGTAAGGAAACAGCTGTATCTGGGCTTTGCACTGGGAATCCTGGATGCTAATGCGATGTTATGGAAAGTACCAGAAAGGCTTTTTTCCTTTTATTTACTGTCCTGCTATGTCTCTGCAGGTGGCTTGTTGTTATCTTGTCTCTGTTCTGCTCATTTCCCATTGTTCTTCCTCTGCTTTTCCACTCACTATCTTTTTGGGCTGGATACAATCCCTATCTCTTATTTCTCCACACATATTTTTCCAACTCTTTTACCTCAGAGCCTTAATGCCACCTCCCTGCCTTCCCTGCCTCTCATTTCCCTAATTAATTGGTTGGCAGGGGAGGAGGTCAGGGTAACAGGACTTATTCCTATGACCTGAGATAAGACAAGGCAATATTTGTTACCAGTTTCATGTGTCCTGCCTGAAACAGAATTTTCTTCAGGTCAGGGACTGCCTTAGAGAGGGGATGGGATTTAGACACTTAGATGCCTTGAAGTCTGATCCTCCATTTCTTCCCCTGGGCTAAGAGATGAAATCTTGTGGTACTTTGCCTAGCGAGGTCTCGGTACCAAGGCTGATGCCGTCCTCTGAGTCCGAGGGAATTACAGCCATCTGTGTTTGGCCAGAGTTATGAGAAGCTGGACGGTAAAGATGCTAGAAATAAAAGGAAAAGGGAAAGAATCTTCAGGCTGCAAGAAGGCTTTAGATGTCCACATCCAACCCGTTCTCTAACCAAACTCCTCTGAGGGTTAAAACCATAAATAAGGAGCTCTGAGCTGCCGCACAAGACTTCAGTGCTGCCACATCAACAGCTGTAAATCTGCTCTCGAGCTCTTCTTGCTTACCCTGTAGGGGAAGCACAATTCTGCCTGGATGAGGCAGGAGCATTTGGCGGCAGCACTCTGGCAAACAGATTTCCAGATGTTTGATGAGAATGACAGCCTCAGAGTGGGAGTGCTTGAGTGTGTGCATGCGTGCCACTTTTTAAAATTCAAGGCTAGCTTGCAGCATTATCAGGGAGTGAAAATGTCAAAAGAAGACAGTGTTTGTAGCAGGCATCTCATTTCAGGCCTTAGGAGAAAAAAAAATGAGGAAAGACAGCACTGAAGCAATTTAAAACATAAAGAAGTGGGGAGGGAGGTTGTAGTAGTTAGCACAAGTCTGAAATGTGGAACAGACTGTCACCCCCAGTCCAAACCCATCTGCCAGCACTTGTCTGGCCTCATTGTGCAGTATTTCAGATCTCTGTGCCCCATTACATATCTTTGGTACCCCCACACCCTTTCCAGAACCCGTTTCCCACTACATTGCACTCAGGAAACTGGACTCTATGTTCTTCCCTACAATGTCTGGCTCTTGCCTCTGACTTTCTCCTGACTTCTTCAACAAATGTCCTTCACTGCCATGCTATTCCTGCAGTCCGCTCTCATGCTTCTGGGATTTTTGCTTTCCACATCACATGTCCCAGTTTCCTCTGTCCCTGAGGTTGTGTGTCTTACTAACATCCATCACCTGCAAAGTCAATGCCGTTGCACAGCACACTCTTACACCCTATCCTGTTCTCTTATTCTGTCTATTTGGCCTGAATATGTTTTATGTATAATAGCAATATGTTAACCTGATCTGATTTTTTTTTTCATTTTTCCCATTATCATTAGATTTTCCTGGTTTATTACAAACCTGAGTAAAAAAACACATAGATAAGGAAATCTAAGTAGCATTATAATTTCCCAAACACTTTTTTTTTTTCCAAGTTTGAGAGCTAATCATGTTCTTAAGTATCTCAGCTGCTGTCATTTCCATATTGGTTTATTTCCTTCTGATGAAAGCTTATGAAAATCTCATACTGAGGCCATGATTATTTACTTGTAAAAATATTTTTGCATTCTCATTAGGATATGCTCCCTTCCATCTGGAATTTCTGCTTTCCAAACTACCTCATGTGTGTTTCTCATTGCACTAGTGATCTTTGCAAGTCTATGCATTGTAAATATGAGCTTTGCTAGCCCTGCAGAAAGGCAAACCTTTTGCTTCACAAATAAATATATTACAATCTCCTTTCTTTTTCTCCCACTTGAATGTAAATCTCCTGTAATATAACCTAGATATTGCAAAGAGAAAAATCTTTATTTGCTTTTGTTTGGAAAGAGATTTCTGGTGGATCTGGCAGTGTTGGGAAAGGCATCTAAGGGTCACACTGGCTGAGTGCAGTAATTGCACCTTCTCTGTGAGCCATGGTGAAACACAGGTTTTGACAAAGTACTCGTACACGATTCTGATAACCAACTGCCCTTGGTGTGAAGTGTCCACCCTGCGCTGCTCCATGGAAGGCAGCTCATGGCTCAATGCACTGCTCTTATTCCAAAGCCTCTGCCATCTTCCCTAAACAAACACCAAGGACTGATGCTTCCCCTGGTGTAACACCACTGACCTCTCCAAAATCACACCAGGCATGAATTTGATCAGATTTGTCATCAAATCCATTTTGTACCAGCAGGAGCACAGACGAGTGAGGCGAGCCATCCCGCGAGTCCCATCCAGGGCTTTTCTCTTGCCCCTGCTGTTACCCCAGGCTCCTTCCTCACCTTAGGCTGAAGGGAATGATAAGGTCCAGCTTGTCAGGACTTATTACTTATTCACAAAACTATCACACCTTTGACACATCTGTCAGTTTTTATACAAAAAACGAATGAGCAAGGATGCTGAAGTTTCCTTTCAGCACACTGGAGGGCAGTCCTTTTTACCACACCCTTAAGGCTTTCATGTCAGGGCTTAGTTGCAATGACAGAGCAGTGTGAGAGAGCTATCATTTCGTCTGGCCATACTGTGCTTTCCTCTGGACAGATTATACTTGCCCCCTGGTAGTTGAGAGAATTAAGCTTTCATCCTTTACATAAAATATAAATAAATAAATGTGGTATGTAGTGGTTATAAATATCTAACATCAAACATCCAATTTACCTTAGTTATGGATTAGATGAAGATGCATCCTTTTTCCTTTTTCAACACTTCCTAAAATAAATTTGGCTCATTGCCACACCATAGAGATCCATCTTTTTCCAAGAGCAATGGTAATTTTTTTCTTTTTTCTTTTTTTCTTTTTTCTTTTTCTTTTTTCTTCCTTTGTTTTCTTTCTTTTCTTTTTCTTTGCTAAAAATATTAAACCAAGACAAGAGAAGCACAGCATACGGCAGTATATTTTCTAATGAGTTTGTGGTCAGATCTGTAATTTAAACTTGACAGTAGAATCACAGAATTCAGATTAATACTGAAGCCACCAGGGATCTTAGGAAACATTATGTTCGATAGAGTGTATGGCTAATGGTTACAAAGTACAAAGGATATGGATAAGCATGGCTGATTTATGAAAATTCTGTCTGTATACTGAATGTATTTATTCCAGCATTTGGGTTTTGGTTGCATTTAAAATGAAAAGGAAGGCTGCTTATTAATTTTACATGAGGTTTTTGGCTATCTTATTCAAGGCCAAGTTCCAAGCGATTTGCTGCATCCTCCTCTACACACAGTCATTACATGGCCCGAACTTCAAAAGTGGTTCTAAGTTTCCAATAGTTTGATAATCCTGTTTTCACAGTTCCCATTTTCTGAAAATCACCACAACTAGGAACAATGCCTTTTAATGCTTCAGATCATTAACATCCCTGCAGAACAGAAAGGAAAGGGCCATGTATGACAAAGTTCTTCAGTGCCAGCATGCTGCACTTCACTGTAGTCTGAGTTTTCTTCAGAATGCAAAATGCATTCCAGCTTCACAGACTTGACTTCATGACATGTTCCCACTCTGGCAGTGAGTTTGTCATTTCTTGTTGAGCTCATTTGGCTTATCTCTCTTGCAGTTCTCATGAGTGTTGGTGACTTCTCCTTTACAAGAGAGGATGCCAAAAAAGGGCAAGGATTATATGATAGTATTTTCCCTTTGCTTTTACATGTTATGAAAATAAATATCGACTGGTGTTGTATACAATTGGGAGCCATCTTTCGTAAAGGGATAAGGCTTATTCAGTTAAGCAGTTTGCATGTTTGTGTATGTAGTGTATTTTAACATATATTTTAGCATGAGTATAGTTTAATCTATTCAGGTTTTAATCTCTTTGCTGATTTCAGACAAATTTGGCAGAGCAATAATCTTTCAGATTAAAATAAAGTTCTGTACTTATTGTGGAAGGATGTAAGGAGGAGGATGGTGAAGAAAGGCCACCTGATAAGGAGCCTGCCTAACAACAAGAGTGCAGAGTGAGTTCATGCATTATTAACCATAAAGAATCCACACAGTATATCTATCTATATATTTCTCAGAGAGTGTGAGAGATGGACCATATGTGCCCCACCCCTGGGAAAAGCTTCAACTGTAGCTCACAATTAATTATGAGACACAGAGCTGTAGGAAACAGGGCTTCATTAGTTCTGTTCTTGCAAAACTACTAATTTATGTTTTTATTTTCCTTCCATGGCACTTCTGAGCACAGAAATTGTGACACTTGAATGTACCCCAGGACTTCTTTAGAGAGTTGTTTTGCTTCCGCTTTTCAATCTGTGGTAAAAAAGAATGAGCACATACATTAAATAACGTTAACGGGGTAGTTATTCTTCCTTGTGCACCTATGCTCTCTTTGTCCACATTACCTCTTTAGTAGTGGTAGTAATAGTAGTAGTAATGATAACAATAATTTTAAAACCCATAGACTCTCCTCAGCGATGCCAGAGGAAGTCAAGTTGTTCCAAATATTAAAGCCAGCAAAAGCCTAGATTCAGGAAAAATAAGGTGGACTGACCTCCCCACACAGCATTTCTCAATTTGTATCTGCATGTTAGCACTTAAACATAATTTTCATCATCATCATCCTTAACATCAGTGAAACTGAGCAGCCTTCCTGACTCTCACTTGTGGGTGAGTGTGGATATGGAGAGGGGAAAGGGTGGGAGTTGCAACAAGGAACATCTTCAAATGAGCCAGAAATGTTGTGTGGAACAAGCTCTCCTCCCTGCTTTGTATTCTACCTCCATTTTCCACTTATTGGAGAGATGAATGAAAGCAGTACACAGAGAGAATAACAAAATTATTGTAAAACAATTACATCATCAAAACTAACGTCATATGCTATCTCCTAATTGCTTGAAATGTCGTGGTCCAGAAATGATGTTTTAGTTCCTTCCTCAAAGTATCCCGACCGCAGCTGAAGTCAGATCAATTTTGAATCAGCTAAAACCTTGTTACTGTGCTTCTATTGCAGAAAAACCTCTCCGCCGCACTGCCTTTCCCATTCTCAGATAATTCAGTCCATGTACTGCTGCAACCCATCTGCAGCGTGGCCCTGACCTAGCTTCCACTGGAGACCACAGCAGGACTCCCCCTGGCTTCAACTGCAGATGGATCCAAAGTGGAAAGGGAATGAGCAGACACGTTCTGGATGTTTAAGGAATGTATTGACTCCCAGGCACTGGTTTTGCACAAAGTAAAAGGAAGTTAAACAATGGCAAAATAATGATTGTTGTTTTGAAAAGAAAAGAGCAATGGGTGAGGTAAAAGAGCAGCACTCTTTCTAATTATATGACAGACATAGCAGGATGCAGAAGTGTGTGATGAGGCCTTGCTACATCAACACAGCTAGGCATAGGCTTAAAATTAAACATTTATTTAAGGGTTTTGCTGAATAAGGATGAGATCATTCACATACTTAAAGTTAAATCTATGCTTAAGTGCTTTGCTGAATCTGGGCCCAGATACATAAACCATTAAACAGTCACTTTAAGAAAGCAGTGAAAAGCTGTTATATAATTTCTAGACCTTTTAAGTTACTTCTCCTACCTTTCCCCCTACCCCTCTTTTGTTAGCTCAAGGAGGAGGTTTATAAAGCTCCAGTTCCCCGAAAAAGATAATGTACATTGCTACCCGATTGTAATTCAAATTGCTTTGTGCAGCCCCAAGCATGTGTTCAACATATAATCAAGCAAACAGGAGACCTGAGACTTGCCAGTTGGAATACAGTTGGTCACAGATGCCACACTTTTATTGTTGGTGGTGGTGGTGGAGGTTTTTTGTTTGTTTTTGTTTTAGTTTGTTTTAAGCATAAATAAGGAGGGGTATAGAGGTTGATAAAAGCTGGCCTTTGCTGTCCATTTTTGGCACTCTGTTCCTGTGGCTTGGGTTATTTGGGTACATGTTGCTTTGTGTCTGTGAGGGCTCTTTTTTTTCCCCTTTCTCCCCTGGTCAGAGAAGCTGTACTCATCACCTGGAGTGAAGGCTGACAGGAATGAACATAGGCAGGAAGCAGCGTGACACACACATTGTCATGCATGACTGACCAGCAGCCATCAACAGCAATTAAACATTGAGAGCACTGGATCCTTTTGGACAGGTTCAAGTTTCCTGGCACTGCTGTGATTAGATGTTTTGCACTGTTTCCCTGTAGTCAGTATGTGACACATTCTCTTTTGCTTGCTCTTTTCTGATATTTATTTTTGCACTGTCCTGGTGTTAGCATCTTCTCATGGAAAATTAATCACTTAGAAAGGGATCATTTTGAAGGGGACTCGTGAGGTGGGTGAAAGAGCAAATGGATATAAAAAAAATCAGCTGGGTTTTTATTTAAATACAAAATTCCCCGCCTTTGGTTGAACGTTATAGTGTTTAAGCATTTTTGAGTAACTATAGGTGTGCATGAGAGAAAACTCTGTGAATGGCAGAAACCAGCAAAGAACAACACGGGCCTTTGGGTTTACCCAGCTGACTGCAATTTTGCTGTGATTTAAGACGACAAAACACAATGCGCTTAAAGGCAAGGCTGAAGTGAAGAGCAGCTGCAGTTGTGCTGGGCTGTCACTCGCTTGCCCTCATTTCAGGGCTCAGATCCAGAGCAGTCCAACTACCCGGCGTTTAACGCCGGCCCAGACTTCCAGGGCAAGGTCTGTGGCTTGGCATGAGGTGCCGCCACTCCGGAGGCTGGGGCAAAGGGCCTTTTGGCACGCAGCGAGGTCTCGTGCCTAATTGAATAGTCACAGGGTCTAGGGCCAGGAGGCCTCATTAAGGCTCCATTCTGACCTCGTGGATTGTCCTCCTCTCCATTCCCCCGGACTGAGTCCAGCAGCTTACACGTGAGTAATTAATTACTTCTGTTAATTTGCACTCTCCTAGTCTCTGCAAGGACCAGGGAGGTCCGCTAATAAGTTGTAAGGAGCTGCTGGACTGCTATGTAGGAAACCTTCGTGCCCACACCCTTTCCATCTTTCATCTTCTGTGTGCTCCAAACCCTGTTTTGACCAGTTGGAGTAATCAAATGAATGAGGTGATCAAAAGTAGCATGGTTTCAGCTTTCTGCAAGGATTAAGGTGATAGGGCAGTGTGATTTAAATGGGCTGTGCTCTGCTGTGCCACCACCAACCCAGCCAGGGCTTGGAGCCAGTCAGTGTGTCAGGCTTTCCCTCTGCTAGTTCCCTCTCACACAGTTATTGGGGGTTGCTCCAGCCATGCATCTGTGTACCTTTATATTCTTGCACTAGCATTTAGAGGCCAGAGTAGCTCTGGGGCTTTGATACTACTGCCTTTCATTGATAATACAACTCTTTAAGAGCTTTTCTTCCTCAGATAGATGCCTGGGACTGTGAGGGCGGGTCTAAGAACTGCTGTGAGAACTGGTTCTGAATTTGTTGCTCTCAATAGTCATTCCAGATTGACATATTTATTAAAATAATTCCCCTATTTTGTGAAGCATTGTGTATTGATAAAACCAAATAAGCCTCAGAAGAACTGTGTGAAGCAGAAAATGTAATTATTATTTCTGTAATGCAGATACAGAAACAAATGCACAAAAGGGATGAGTGGCTTGCCCAAGGTCATGCAGTTAGTCAGAAGTGTAAATATACCAGAACCCTAGCCACATCTCATTTCCCTATATTGTGGGTATATTCAGGAAAAAATGGCTGACTTGATTCCGTGATCTTCTGCCATCTTTCAAAGGCTTTCTACCTTCCTCTTTGTAGGCTTCCAGGATGTCCTGATAGACCAACACAGGCATTTCCATAGACTAAGGAGACTAAGGAAAGAGCATCAGGTGGTAACAAACTCATGCTTGAATTTCTGTCACCAAAGTAGATGGCAATCAAATGGACTGGGCACCCAAGACTGGGATGTCTTCTTTACCCAGGAATTAGATTTTTGGACCTTCTGCTGTTGTCTTGGCAAACCAGCTGCGGCATAAACAATGAGACTTTGCATATCCAGCCTAGAGGAGCCATTGTACAGGTTCACAGACAACTGTCCAAACGTAAATGACAATGAGCATGACAAGAGCATGAAAAATTGAATGTGCACTGGAGAGACAGCACTTAATTCATTAAGTAACTTCAGCATTGACTTCTTTTGTTCTATGAGTAAATCCATTAAATCACAGCTGAGATGCATCAGGTTTTGCTTTAAGAATTGGAGCAGAGATATATAAGAACACAGCAAAACAGAAGATTAAAAAGTAGTACTGCCTAAGTCAACTGCTAGTTGCTGACATCAATAAAATATTGTCCTTTATTATAGTCATTAGGGAACCTTTTAACCGTCATTAAAATTTCTTAATGCTGTAGTAAAATTTTTCGCTGTTGCCTGGAAAAAAGAAGGTACTCTGAACTATATGGCATGAAAATATTTCAAACAAATGCTTTCATATGATGGAGGCATTAACAAGTGCTTCTTAGAGCTGATGGGCTGTTTTTGGAACACACTCAGGAAAAAAAATATATAAGAATATATATTATGTTTAATACAAGAACATTGAAATTTTTCTGGCAATGAAGTAGGAATAAATGATTTAAGCCCTTTACAAAGGAGCTGAAACCTATTAATTACAAAGTTCTGATACATACTGACTGGGTTTTGGTGCTGGTTTCAGGTCCTAGATAGTGTCTTCCTTTTTTCTTCTGCATTCTGTTTGAAAAATATGAAAACATGAAATTAAACTGAGCAGTTTCACAAGCTGCAGGAACTCTATGATGATGGCACTAACAGGGTAATAGTATAGGAGCATGGCTATTGATTAGGAATGTTTTGGAAAAGCAGTGCTTTAGGTGGATAGAAAGAAATTTTTATTATTATTTAATTACTTTTTGGAAATAGAATAAACTGATATTCAATGCTGCCTATATAATGTTTGCACTTCAAGTGCAGAGCCAGGATTGTACTCTTAATACTGTAGTGGCAGGAGTGTTTCTCTACTTTGACTGAAGTTCAGTTCATATGAGCTTGGCACAGGATGTGTGAGACCAACCATATGATTTTTTGATTCAAAAAGACAGGGAGCTTAGAGAAGCTTCCTACCTGCTCTGTGTGCTGCAAACAGCCCGCCGTGACTATAAAATTGGGTCATATTCTGATGTATTTTAAATCACAACTGGTAGGAGAAAGCAAGGGGAAGCACGACACATCTAACAGCACCAGCAAGGATTAAGGCAAACAGAGCATAAAGTTCTTAAGCAGCATGTTGGCTGGGGAGAGGGGTAATGAGTTGTGTCTGGTAACATCCTCAGAGACCTTTTACCGCCTTAACTGTTCAGGTTACACACCATGGGAAAAAGAGCACTTCTGGAGCTGCAGTTCTGCACAGAATGGAGTGAGAGGACTGATGAGAGGGAAGACTGACCAGTGGCTGCAGAGTTGTCAGCAGGTAATTTCTTACCTGGGAATACAGAGAATCTCTGCTCATTGCTCACAGCTTTGATTGCAGAGAGGTCTGGTCCAGACACTCTCAAACTTGCAGTATCTGTTTAAACAGGTTAGTTTCTGGTCTAACTTTTAATCTTATCTGGAACCTAAGCGATTCTAAAGCAGTTAGTAAAAATGCTATCAAATACATTTCCTTTCTCATAGCAAACCATTTCTATTTAAATGCACAATCCACAGATTTTCTCAGTTCTGAAAAAAAAAATCTCTGTGATTGTTTAGATCTGAAGTAAAAACTCAACCATTTGAGGGAGGAATTCTCATTACACCCTCAAAGAAACAGGTGCTATCCAAGAATTATTTTTTCACTTTGCATGAACGTTCAGTGATGGATCTAAGTGTGATATACCTGGTTTAAATAGCTCTTATTCAGTACCTAATTTTCATCAACTTTTTGGGGCAGCCAAAGATTTCAAAATTCAAGGTTCTCGTTGTATTTCCAGCACCGCTTAATGAAAGATAAACAGGTGCAGGAAGACCAGTGCTCTGCTACAGATTAGAGAATTGGATAGGGATTTATTAAAGTTGCAGTAAACACAGGGTCTTAAAATGTACTATGTCAAACAAAATTTATGTATCAGCATGTCCTGGGAGTTCATCCTGCCCTTTGCAGTGTTCTGTGAATGGGTGTTACAGTAGAGTGGTTTTCAAGGGGATTTTTCAGGGGAAACTTCCTGATTTGTCTTTCTCACAGTTAGGACCACCTTATTGCTGTGATTTTCTTTAATAACCAGGAAAGTCACTGTGAAAATTTCTAGGGGGGATATTTCCAGAATATTGGATGAAAAATTTAAGAAAAGCAGATAGGGTTGAGGGATGCATTAGCCTGTTTCTTACAATTTGTAACGCTGTTTCATATCCTCATGGCACATTTCATTCTGAAAGAATGCTCTGGGCAACCTGGAAGATCACAGTGCTCAAATGAGGAATAAGAAAATTGCTATCCATGGGCAGAGAAAACAGAAATTTAACTTAGGTCAGTGTTAGCGATTAGCAGTGTTTTGTCCATGTCTCTGGCTCACCAGTAACCTCAACTTGCTGCCTATTGCCACAAGTTGATGCTTGCCCTGTCCCTTCTTCTGCCATCATGAGACTGTTACAGATCTCAGGAACATGGATAAGGTTATTTTTTCTTCACTCCCTCCACACTGCACATAACTGAGAACGGCAGTGGGGCAGTGGCGCGGACGAGGATCCCTTTCAGCTCCGAGGGCCGCCTTTCCAGTGTGTGCTCTGTTACTACCTAGTTTAATTAACATCTGTGCCAATCAGAGCAGCTGCCTATAAGATAGAGAAGATTAGCCGAGCATTCAGGAAGATAAATGAGACAAGGGGTTGCCAAGGGGATGGTGTGTCAGACACGTGCCGTGGCTGCAGCAAGCGTACATACCCCCATTAGCTGTACTGCTCCTGAGTCTGGGGGCAGAGCTAAGGCTTCGAGGCAGGGATGATGCATACTTTACCTTCACATTTTTTATCTTTAAAAATGGGTATACAGATGTATTGGCGATTCTGAAAGGATATTCAACCCCATCAGTAAACTTTAACCCTGTACATATAGAACATTAAAGCGGCTAATGGGAACAATTAAATATTTGACATCTGAGAAAGATTTCAGGAGCATGTATGGTCCTTCAGGACCTCTAGGAACACTAGAGCTACCTATGCTCAAATGCCACAGTATCTCAAAACCAGAAAATTTAGAATATCTTGCAAATTAGGGTTCTCCATTCCAACTGCATGCTTCCTATCCCAGAGTCACATGACCCAACTGGTGCTATAATAACATGGAAGAGTCTGAGTTTATGTGCCTTACTAAACTGGAGTGCCTTCCAAAACCTTAACAACCTTCAGTATTGTTTTGGATATTTCAGTTCTTTTTAATCTGTTTTTCTTTTAAATTTATTGGGAAAACAAGCACACTGAGATCATCGTATCTGGACGTATTAGCTTCAGAATGATTGCAGTAAAATCTTTATGCCCCAGCACCCTGACAGCATTGTAATGCAATAGTCACAGGGTCTAGGCATACAGTGGAATAGTTTTAGCATCACGATCTTGCATCCAAATGGCCTGATAAGACAATCCCTGTAGACGTGCAATGAAATTCTTTCCTCCAGTGACAGCATCACAAACTCTAATTGTTAGGCATTATTCTTTCTTTGACATTGACATGAAACCTATACTACAGAACACAGATCTCGGGCAGGTTTATATTGCATTAGTACACTCTATTATTTACCTACGTACTAATTATTCTCCAGTTATACTGAACTTGTACAAATGTTTTGGTTTTTCAGTGTTTTCCTGGCCTAGGTACTTTACAGTGGTTTTGTAGGGATGAAAGCCTGTTCATCCAGGTTTATAAAGGGAAAATCTAGCACTGGTCTTGAAAGCATTCAAGCAAATGGTTTGCAGTTATACAACAGAAGATTGTTTCTCTTTTTTTTTTTTTCCCCCAGAAATCTAAATTGTTCATAAAGCAAGTAATCTCAGGTTTACTTACTGAAGGATTTGCATTCTATTTTTCTCCATACCCTTTCATAAAGAAATCCTTTACAAGGTACTCATCAACAGTAAGGTAAGACTTACTGTGCACTTCTCTAAAGCTTTTTCTGAAGTGACAAAGAATATTAACTCCTACTTTCACTTATGCATCTGCAGCAGTGATACATTCACAATAATTTATAAATCTGTGGGGTTTTTAAAAATATTTCTACTTTCCTCAGCATTTCCTCAAGAACAGATGATTGGCCTTGGAAGCTGAAGCACACAGAGGGTATTAGTGTGCCCAGCTCTACTATTGATTTTCATTATAGTCACTCTGCTTAAGCAAAGGCTGGGCACCTCTGCGGTGAAGAGCATAGGCCTCTGAGGAGACAGAGGATATATGTACAGAAGTGGGCAAAGAATATATTTGTTCTTTTACAGCAGATGTGCAGTCTAAGGCAATGCTGTTTCTAAGGATAGAAGCTGAATGAAAGAGCCATCATGGCCCCAGTCAAAACACAAAATCCTTCTTTTGTTGACACTCTCATCTGCTTTTGTGTGTGTTCTCATCCCAAAAGGAAGCAAGGCTGGGAGCCACTCAAGTTGCACAGGGCAACCTGAGGTGGAGAAAATCTCTTGTGAGTCTCCCAGGGGACCTTGATGGATACCTTGGAGAAGACCAGAGAGCAAATATTCATCGTAATGGAAAAGTCTTAAACTTCTTGTGGGCAAAAATATCAACCTTGTCCTGGGAGTGGCTCTAGTCGGTATTTGATGGAGATAGTGGGAAATCACCCTGGCACATTTGTAAAACCTGGGCAAGGCAAGGGTGTCTGGAGATTTTGCTTAATATCTAGAGGGTACTGGTGGCCAGCAGTGCAGCTCCTCATTGCCACGTTTTCCATGAGGATGCTTTGCTGTAATGCAAAATTTTGCATTTCTGTAGAATTTCATCTACATAAATCAAAGAGATAGTCACACATTGTCTGTGTGGTGCAAGCTGTAGGCAACGGAGGTGGTCCAAAAATTTTTGCTGACGTCTGGACTACATTTTATTGGGCCATGCCATCAAAGGTTGTGTCACCATCAAAGGCTGTGCCACCAGCTAATCTAGGTTTAAATCACTTCATTTTCCTTTGTAGTGAGCACGCAGATGCTGACACAAGTCAAGACAAAATGCAAGCCTGTTTTTAACTACCAAAAGAGAGTGTGGGTATTCTACCAAGTCCACTACGCACTTGAGCATCGTTGTTGATTCCACTTGCAAGGCACTACTCCAGCAGTGCTGAGCAAGCAGTACAAACCCTTTAATAAAATGTCCTAATAAAGAAAAGTTCCAGTGAGTGGCAGGCACTTAGGCTGAAATGGGAGTATTGGTCACATGGGAGTATATGGTTGAAGCAGGGGTGTTGGCAGATGAAGATGAAAGAGACACTGCTACCACTCTCATGGTAAAAATGGTGTGGTTTTATCTCAGAATAAGGCTACTCTGAAGGTTTTGCATTTGAATATTTTCACCCACGTAGAGGAAAAGAAGTCTTTTCATTAAAGAGTCCCCCTGTATTTTAAAAATGCTTTGGTACCTTACTCTAAATTTAATGATGCGAGTACATTTGCAGCGGACTCATTTGGGGTGCATGCATGCATACTTTGTGGATAATGAAGTCACCAGCAGTTCCTTGGCATTACTGGATAACTAAATAGGTACTACAGCATTGTTGTGAAGAGGCTAAACAGCCTCAGGCAGCTCTATTTTATGCATCTGAGTTTTCCCAAACTAATTCTGCATTCATGAACTGTTGCTATTTCTATCTGGAAGGATGATGCCTCCAATTTTTTACCCTTTTCTCAGCCTCTTCGGAAAATCTCCCCATTTTCTCTGTTCAAATAGATAAAGTGGGAGTTACCCTTTATATGAAGATGAAGGGAGGGGGTGATGTACACATGAACACAGAAAGTCCCTCAAAGGGCAAATCACGTCTCAATCTGTCTTATGGTAGAAGCACTTTTCAGATGAATCATTACCATTACAGCTTCTCATGTATCACAGTAACTGAGTTGTTTAATTCACGAATGTATCCACTTGATGTCACTGTCACTGCCCAGTAGAATTGTTAATGTCAAAGGGTTTTCTGGTCACAAAGACTTTGCACTTTTGAGCTGCACAGCCACCTTTTGCACCCTTCCAGGTAGCTCTATCCCTGTGATGGTCCATTTTGTTGATGCGGACATTTCTACTTCCTGATCCTCTTCATTCATGTTTTGCATATCCCTGAAATACAAATACTAGTTTTTCAACGTTGTATTTTCCTGCACAGAAACATTCAATCATTTTCCTTGTAAGTACGGAAAAACCTTGTAGCATTACTTTAATGGTTTGTTATTACTCATTTCTTAAGGATAATGACAACTTTTCCTAAGTCAGTGAACGGCATTTATTTGTTCATTTAATTATTTATTAATGGCACGAAGCCTAATCAGGGCAGGTTTAGGTTGCATATAAGGAAAAGGTTCTTCACCCAGAGGATGGCTGGGCACTGGAACAGGCTCCCCAGGGCAGTGGTCACAGCACCAGGCAGCCTGACAGAGTTCAAGAAGCCTTTGGACAGTGCTCTCAGACAACGGTGTGACTCTCGGGGTGTCATGTGCAGGGCCAGGAGTTGGACTCAGTGATCCTGATGGTTCCCTTCCAACGCAGCATAATCTGTGATTCTGTGTTGCATCTCTTGGTACTCTTGTCATCATTAAACTTCTTAATTTCATGATGAATGAACTAGATTTTGCAGTTTTCCTCTCTTTCTCGTTCCAGCATGCTTTTTTTGTCTTCCTGCCATCTCCTGTAATTTTGTTTACCCTCACAGAAGCAAAAGGCGATGTACATCTATTCCCTCTATATTTCTTTTCATAATGAAAATAGATGTTTCAAAAAATATATAAAACCTAATTTTTAGTTATTTTTGCATCCCTTTCTCCTAGACTTATCAGACTAGGAGATCATCAAGTGAGGGGGAGTAGAGCACTTAACCACTTTAAGCTGGGATTTAGGCAATCATCCACAACAAAATATAGCTATTGCATGTGAACTGTTCCTTGCCAAAGCCCGTTGGCCAGGATCAAGTTCTCTGGGGACAGCTGCATCCTGGTTAAACAGGCCTTGATCCTTTCACTGTTGTCTTCTTGCTGCTCAGATCATAAACACTTTCTGTCAGTCTCTAGCTCTGTCTTCAGTGCCAGAATAAAGATCTGACCTGACAAAGAGTTTAATATGTTCTTTGCTCCTTGTTCTGGGTGTCAGCATCTTAGCTGTCCTCCTGCCCCCTCTCTAGTGCCACTCTGTTGGAGCCCTTGGAAGGGCTGGAACGCTGAAGAACTGGCATGTGGTTCTGCATATTTGTACACAGGACTTAATTATTTTTGTGCACGTAGGTATTATTGTGGGGGCTGGAAAAGAAGATTGTAAGCATTTCATGGAAACATGCACTCAGAGCCAAATCCTCATTAAAAACTGCCTTAGCATCCAGGCCAGGAGAGAATTGCAGGCACAAAGATTATTTGTGTATGCTGCACTTTCAGAGGGTTACTGAGATTCGTGTTCCTTTCTACAACATCTCAGACAGTCAAGCTTTGCTCTAAGAGGAATAGCCAAGATTTTCCCCTATGGAGCTACAACAGCTTTACACTGCCCCAGAAGACCAAAGCGACCTTAAAACTGGTGAAGCAGTAAATAAGAGGATTATATTATTTCGAGAGACAACTTAGAGATGGCATTCTCAAAATCAACACCTCACTTTGCTGCCAAAATGGGACGCATGGCCATGGTGCTGCTTGCCCCAGTTCACGCGCAGCTCTCGCACTGCTGCCCTCGGGGCTGTTGGTAGCCGGTGTTATTTAGAGCCGTCCTTGTGCTTGGACTGCAGAGCACTTGCTTGGCACGCAGCCACTCCAGGCTCTGAAGATAGCGGAGGCCAATGCTTCTGCCCTGAGCTGTGTGCTCAGGCCGTAGCAAATGATCAAGATCAAAGGTTTTGTCTTTTCTTTCTCTTCAAAGCTTTGGGGTTAAGCTCTTTCCTGTGCAAGGACTCCCTTCAATGTATTCTTAAGGGCTGTTTTAAAGGCATTTCGCTCCCTCCCGTGGATAACAGTAATTACCAAGCTGTGCTGAACTGTAATTTTGGAATAGACCATTAGTAGATGGCTGTAAGCAATACACCACCATTCCCAACATTTACCTTCATCACACAATGTGAATAAGAGAAGGACCCACATGAAAGAGACTCGAGTCTGGCACGCTTAGGTGAGTGTGATTTCCTTTTTTCCTTCAATATCTCAATTCTTTACAAGCTATTTGTGGCCTTATTAGCATCCCTTTGCACTTTGTGAGCCGCACAAGGAAGCTGGAATTGTGGACAGTCTGGTTCATTGCCATGAACAGGACAGCAGATGTAGCACTGTACTCACAGCAATCTGCCTTGCTGCCATGTCAGCTAGTAGGAGCTGCAAAGATGGCAATTCTCCATGTTTCACCCTATTCCTCACTGAGGTGTGAACTTCCACACCCACATAATCCTAATTAAAATGTTAGCAATGATAGAGTTGGGATTTATTCCATTACTTTTGTGTCTACAGTTTTTTTGTTGGACTGAGGGTAAAATCTGAAAAGAGAAAAATTTATTTGTGAATATTACAGAGAAGAATGAAGGAATTAATCAGTTTTAAAATTTTGTTCATGTCCATTTAAAAAATTGCAGGAGAATGAAACTTCTTAACACAGAACAGTCAAAAGCCAGTTGTACACCAAATTTTAGGGACCACGTGTTACATCTAGCTCATCCACCCAGGTTTCTGCATGACCTGCCTCACTGTGCTTCCCAAAGCAAAGGTTCTGACTCATAAGTCGGACAAATCTTCCTCCAAGGAAAGTAAATTCTTCAAGGTTTCACCTGCTCTGCAAGGCTTGGCCCAAATATCAAGGAATAATAGACAAGTTTTGAAAGGCATGCTTTGAAAGTGCATCACATAATGTTTTCTGAACACTGTCAATTAATTTTAAGGATTTGTTAGGTGTTTCTTCCCTGCATTGATGGGACTTCAGAATATCCTGCTAATAATGCCTTGGCTGACCCCAAGGTCTGACAAAAGCAGTGTAACTCTTACCCTGATCTTAGGGACATAAGAATGAGTTTAAAATGTTATGAGAAAAATGAGGTTTATACAGATTTGGGTAGAAAAGGTTAAGCTGGATGTTAACACACTTTAACAACACATTCTCTCTACTGACCCCAGCAGAGTGAATGGCTGCTATTAAAAGCTGGCCATAGAGATGGGGTATGTTCTTCTATGCCCACTGGAAAATATTCTCAACTGAAAGGGTTGTCAAGCACTGGAACAGGCCGCCCAGGGAAGCGGATGAGTCACAGCCCTGGAGGTATTTAAAAGACATCCAGATGTGGCACTTTGGGCCATGGTTTAGGGCTGGGCTTGGCAGTGCTGGGTTAATGGCTGGGCACAATGCCCTTACAGGTCTTTTCCAACGTAAATTATTCTATGATTCTGTTCAACTGACTCTATCCACAAATATCACCGCCTAGTCTTTAGCTAGTCTTGTCCCTTCTATGTTTATCTCAAACTTCCTTGATACTGTGTAACCACCAAATATTTCATGTAGTCTCCAACATTCCCCTGTCTGATTGCCCTCCAGGTGTTTACAGTTAGAAAGGACACACGTAAAACCACCTTTAAAAATGTGAAGGGACAGTAGCTAGAAGAATTTTGGTTTATTTTTTCCCCCTCATGCTTTTGTAAGAGAAATGAGCTGCAAGGGGCAACAGGGAGCATGCATAAACACAGTCTTGAAGAAGTGATCAGAAATCTTTTTTTCTAAATTGTTAAAAAGTTGTGCCCAAACTATTGATCAATCTTTCACCAGTCCAGCTCTAATCCTGGGTCCTAAACTGGTAAGCAGGGTTATGAAAGCAGCAGTTGAGGTGCTTTCTTTCAGCCAAGAGCAGCCTCAGGAGCTGCAGATCTCTCCAGCTTACAGCTGCCTCTATGTAGATTTTATTTGTTCCCTGAAGAACAAATAAAACTGAATCCGTTTCTTGTTCTGCAGCATTAGGCATACCATGAGGAGAAGAGGAATTTCTGCTTCCAAGAAGCAAATGCTTGTGAGTATCTGAGCCAGGCCAGAGAGAGGTCACTTGGATCTTCAGGTTTTCCAAACTCTCCCGTGTCCTACAGCCTCTGGCACCAGGGACTGCAGCAGTGTAATGCAGCACGAAGGGACAGTGACACTCCAAGAGCCAGCGAGGCAAAGCTAGAGTGTGAGTGGAGCAAGCTCACACCCTACCTCCCACTGCGTGCTGGTGCTTGAGCTCTCAGCAGGAGGGATATTCCTTCGGAGGGAGCCCCCTCTGAAGTAATTTGTTTCTGGAAGCAAGACCAGGCAGCATTTCTTGGAGGATATCTGCCGGGTGGGCAGTGCCCTCCTGGGTGACTGCACAGCCCCCCAGTGGCTCTGGGAAGGGTCAGACAAGCTGTCCTCACCGCCCAGGCCTGCCAGTCCCTATAAACTCTCTCCCACAGCGCTGCCCTCCTGCAGGAGCTCTTTTCCAGCGTGCCTTCCCAGGACAGTTCTTCCCATTAGGCAGAGCCAAGCAGCTGCACCTTCAGCAAGCTGCTTCCCAGCCACCTGCTGCTCATTTTGGTGGTCCAGCTGGTGAGCATTCCTAGGCTTTCACCCTATCAGCCTCTCCTTACCCCTGAGGTGATGATATGTTCTCAGAGGGGGCCTCAGACCCATGGCTAATGAAGCAAATTGTCCTTGGAACTATTTCCTGAATACTGGCAGCCTTGTTCCTTTGCATCTTAAAAACAAACCCAGATTTTTAATATCACTGAGCAGAGTTTGTAAACTCAGGACAACTCTTGAATGTCAAAAATAGTCATGCTACTACTGTATGACACGTTGATTTTTTCTTAATTCCCCAAAATATACTGGAGTTCCCTAGTCTGTTTTAAAACTGCTTCTTTTTGTCTCAATGCCCTTTACAAAGTATCTAAGCAGTGGCTAAGCCAAGGTAATGCCTTTGCCAGTTTTCAGAAGGCAGACGTGAAGACCTCCCACCCTGCAGCCATTATTCCCCCACCAGCCAGCTTAACCCCATGGCAGGGCCACTGCTCCTCATAAGGGAGCTCATCCTTGAGGGTGCTCCCTGCCCACACATTGAATGCACACTCTGGCCATTTTGATTTTTTACATACAGCCTCAGTACCAGCTCACTGCTCTGGCTGAGAAGTGGCTGGAATTCAAGGCTAAAATGATTTCAGATGTTTCAACACTGATGGGGAGGTAAATGCATGTAAGCTTCAGCCTGCTTTTCTTTATCCTGATCAGGTGCTGTTTAATGAGGAAGGAAAGCCCTTCTTATCAAGCTGAGCCATGCAGAGTGGAACCTCTCTGCTGCCAGCAGGTAAAGTTTCTCCTGAAAGTATTCCTCCAATCTCCTCAGACCGAGCCACCACACCAAGGACACCCCCTTGTGCTCAGGCTGGTTAATTGAGTTGTGATGAGTTTGTATTTTGACAAAGTTACTAAGGTAAGCAGAATGGCTGGAGATTTTTCTTTTTCTTTACCTTGTAGTAAAATTTGGGGAAGCTTATTTAAAACCTTGGTTGTTTTCTTTGCTTCCTCCTGTTGAGAGAGAAATGTGTGTCCCCTTTGGGACGTATTGTGAGGGGATGGATATATTGCTGTGGTTTTAACATGGAAAATCCAAGGCTGGAAAACAGTATGCTTGACTCCAGAAATTTTAGCTTGTGCTTTTATCAGAAAATATATTTTTTGTGCTGGATTCTCTGACAAAATAGAAATACAGTAAGTGTTTTTTTCTTGCTTGGCAAATATGTTTGTGTCACTAAGTAGCAGGACCACAGATTAAATTCTAGAAAACATTGTGAATTATTAGGAAAAAAAATGTATTTTGCCCAAGATACCCAAAAGCAAGGATTTATTTAATTTTTGCCTTCCAGTTTTGTGGTTAATGTGAGCTTTCTGACTGACTTTGTATTTTAGTTGTACTGATCTGCTCTAGGTTTTTGGGGTTTTTTTCTATTATATTTTTAGTTGTTGCTTGGGCATATTCAACCTCTAGCATAAATCACTTATTGTATTTTGAAAGTTGGATAATGTGTTTAATGCACCCAACATTGAAAATACACATCTGTTTTGATGTTAGGTGCATCATGGCAGTAAATAGCGTCATTTATCTTAATACTTTTCACCTCATATATAAATGAGTAATGAGTTTACATCCATAGAGGAATTTGTAAGCTGCAAGATTTGGTGGTTGGTGGTTTTTTTGTTGTTTGTTTGTTTCTTTTTTTCTTCTGGGTTTGTACAGCACACTGTTACTGATAAAATTTTTAATGTATTTTTAGGGCTTTTTATAAATTTCTGGAGCTTCATTAACTTATCTCTGCTTTTCCCCGATACAATGTCTCAACTCTGCCTCCAATCAGGCTGCAATTTATACTTTGTGCCCAGCGCGGATGTTTCTGTGGTTTGTGGTGGCGCATTCTTAGCGCTCATCACCAGTTGAATTTACCCTGTCCCTGGCCTGTCTGAGCCCAGAGCTGCCATATGTGTGGCTGCTGGGGGGAAGGACAGGGGCAGCTGTCCTGCTCTCTACTTCTTTGCTGATCCCCTCCCCAAGCTGCCAATCCAGCTTGGGGAGGGAATGCAACAATCTAGTTATTGGGTTAAGTACCAAAGCTGCAATTTTTATTGAAATACAATAATTCAGGCATCAGTGGTGCCTGGCAGATAATAGACCTTGTGGTAGTGAGTGTTCATAAAGCTTGAGGCCACTACATGCCCTGGGCTGCAAAGCAATGTGACCCTCAAGAACCCTGCCCCTTGCTGCCCTTCTGTCTCCCAAACCACAATATTCTTGTCAAGCTGTTTAACAAGACTCTTGTTTTCTCATGGTAAATTGTACCCATGCACTATTTTACACTCTTCATCCTTCTCCCTTTGTAGGGATGTAGGGCTAGAAGAAAGCTCTTGGCTTCTGAAACAGTCTGTACTATCCTAAGTACCTATTTCATATTGTTCTGTTTAAAAATATAATAAAATCACATTACAAAATGGAAAGAAAATTGACTAGCTTGCCCTCTTACTGGGAGACTGCTCAAGATCCCCCGATTTCTGAGTCTCAAAAACTTAGCTACCGTTTGCAGACAAGTTATTTTGCCCATCGCCCATTTCTTAATATATGAACACTGTCCTCCAGCTTAAGCAACTCTTTTGCCTCCCTGGTGTCTGCTAACAATGACATGTTAGGAAACATCATTTATTTCCACCCTTGCTCTCCTTCTACAAGACATACCAAGACCTTTAATTCCCACAAAGAGTCCCTGCTGTATAAAACTAAGAGGTTGGTGGAGTCACGCAGCACCTGGCCTAACATCAACCCATCCTCCTAATTTCATGTCTGGCTCCTGCAGTACTGAGGAAGGTATTTCTTCAGCTCATAATTTACTGCTAGCAGATAAATTCCCTGATAATGAGAAACTTCATCCTGCTTTGAAAGATGATTGTGAATGCAATCTCTCCCTGCAGAGGTCGTCCTCTCAGATCACAAACCAGATGTGATGCTAAGGCACCATTTGATGTTGGTACCAACCCAACCATTACTATTTGCTTTCTAATTTTGGTTTTTATACACTGTCAGATTTGCATCTGTAATCATCACTAAATTAAAAAATTAAATTAACAGCACCAGACTGCGTGGGAAGGCAAAATAGGAATAGGATATGTTCTATGTCTCTTTTCAGTTGGCTTCTACTTTCTAGTAATTAATCACTCAGATTGTGGTGACACTCCTGGAGACTGTCCCATATTTTATATAGTTTTTTATATATATTTACATATGTGTGTGTACTTTTCTTATTTTATATATATAAAACAAATGTGTGTATATGTATAGAAGGAATTAGAAGGTATCCTCTGACATCACTACCTTACCATATGTAGCTCATGGTTCATACTAGATGAATAAGAATTATATAATTATCTATCACAAAGACTGAACAGCACTAGACAACCTCAGTTCTATCCCTGTTTTCTCTGTACATTTTTGGAACGTGCCATGTGGTAGTGACATCATCCTAGAAAATCCACAAGTGCTCCTGTTGGACCAACAGATATCATACAGAGCAGATTTGTCATTACAGCCATACATTACCATTTTTTTAATGACTCAGTGTCAACATGTCAGGAAGGTTGTGTCAATGAACCAGCATAGAGCTCTGGAGCATCCTGAAAATGGATAAACAGGCCCACAAGGTGGAGGGAGAGGAAAGAAATTTCTGTCTGGGGCCTTCTGATGGTGGCCCAAGGTCAGGTGTGATCCTCAGCAATGGGTCAGTGGATGTTATGATGTTCTCGTTGTGCAGCTGCTCTCCCTCTTTCTACTCTATGAGAAGAGAGAAGAGGGAAAAGGCTTGTGTACATGTTATTTGCTGGCACCTCTAGGTAGTGTTAGTGGCTGTGAGATCTGCTCTTGCAGCCAGCAGCAAACTGACGACGCTCTGCCTGCAGCCATGGAGAAGTCCATGGGGCTTGAAAGCAGCCTGGCCAGGGAGTATCAATTTCATGACCAGAGCCTGGAAACAGATTTTTTTTTTTACATCTTTAATGCAATTTCAAGCCTGCAAATAAAGCAGAATAAGTGAATTAATGAACTAAATGTACCTGGGGATTCAGAAGTTGCTATGTGTCACGCTAGCCCTGTTGTAATCAAAAAGCATTTCTGCACCCTGCATCAAACTGAGCAGGCCAAAAGCATTTGATATTTCTAGTGGGGTTGCAGCACACTCTGCAACATTACTTCTTCAAGAAATGTCGTGTTGTGCATCCTGCCACTGTACATATGCACACTAATACAGATTTGCCTGGATCTTTTATTCTTTGTTAATGGATAGTGACTTCTTTCTCTATTGTATAAAAATGTCTCTTGACTAAATTCCTTGAGCTATGAAGCAGTTTAAATTTTTTTTCACCTATATCCTGATGGACAGCAAAATCCAGGGTGTGACAAATGGCACCTGACATCCAGGAAGGAATATATCCTTAAGAATAAATCCATATCTCCAAACTCTCTCTAATTTTCTGGGACAGCCTTTCATTCTAGATCCATATCTAGTGCAGTTTCACAAAGACTAGATCTTATTTCTCAGTTCCTGTGAATTACAAGCATTACAAAAGTTCAGTTACAAAACTAAGTTTCTGTTTACTTCAAAAACCTGGCTGAAGTTTTCTAACCATTCCTCTATATTTTGTATTTCGTTTCAGAATGCAAAATGTAACTTGAAAATATATCTGTAATTTGTGTCAGAGAGCAAAAGGCAAAGAAATTACTCTTCTAGAGGTGTGCTTTATATGTAGCCCAAGAGATACGTGTTTTTTTGTTCAAGATGTGCTTTTTTATGGTGTAGAAGGTATACAAGAAAGGCTAGATTGAGACATAGTATTAAAGTATAAACTTGCTGTGTTATTACTAGTCTTACTGGAATATTGAGCCTTTAACAGTTGTTACTGAAGTGCTGGGGAGGGAGAGAAACTGATCCTATTTTCTTTAATTCCTTGACAGAGTTTGGAGAATTCCTTAGTTTGGAGAATTCCTTAGTTTGGAGAATTCCTGAGTTTGGAGAATTCCTTAGTTTGGAGAATTCCTTAGTTTGGAGAATTCCTTAGTTTGGAGAATTCCTTAGTTTGGAGAATTCCTTAGTTTGGAGAATTCCTTAGTTTGGAGAATTCCTTAGTTTGGAGAATTCCTTAGTTTGGAGAATTCCTTAGTTTGGAGAATTCCTTAGTTTGGAGAATTCCTTAGTTTGGAGAATTCCTTAGTTTGGAGAATTCCTTAGTTTGGAGAATTCCTTAGTTTGGAGAATTCCTTAGTTTGGAGAATTCCTTAGTTTGGAGAATTCCTTAGTTTGGAGAATTCCTTAGTTTGGAGAATTCCTTAGTTTGTTATAAATGACCAAAAGTTTTGCGTAAGGGCAGATAGATGTGGTTATAAACACTCATCCACGCTCCGTGTTTCTGAAACCTCTCATTACAATATTGTATCAACAGCTATTATAGATGGACATTAATTTCTTTGCTGCAGCTATAAATTATTATTTTTATAACACCGAGAACATTTCATTCCCTAGTGCCTTCTTATGGAGGTCTTAAGGTTTGGAATTGAAGAGGACTTTGTTTCCTCATCTCTATAATCTGGGTGATATCTACAGTGTGGTTTTGTGGTTGATCATTATTTCATTACAGCATTTTGGAAATAACAAGAAATTTATCTTTGAAATAAAAAGAAATGGATAACAGGGAAAACTGATCCACCTATAACAGAAGGTGGAAGAGACCACGCAGAAAAAGTGCCACAGGTCTTTCACAGAATACATTCAAACAATATTCTACTTCTTTCTCTGGATTGCTCTGTCTTTTTCAGATGCAGATTTCTTTACCTTTGATTAGCAACAAGTTTCTTACTGGGTTTTAAGGGAAGAAATTTGGAGGGCAGGGAGTGTGGGTGTTGCACAAGGCAGACATGCTCTGCCTTGAAAAACCTGTCAGCAGTTTGCAAACATGAATACAACAGAAAGGGTGTCTGAGAGGTGGGTCAGAAGTTAACAGGATTTTGCCCTACTATGGAAACTTAAGCCTCAGATCGGAAAGTGTTTATGTGATATCACAGTTTGAGTGACAACTGTCAATAGGTGTTGGATGGAGGTGAGGTCAGTATAGATTTTTTTCAAAGACTGTCTGCTGGTATTGCCTGTCATGAGATAGCTGTCATTTCCAAATCACTCCATACATTCCATAAATGTAAGGCATCAGCATGCTAGCAGAAACACTGAGGCAGCAACTGTTATGAATTTATTTCTTAGCGACAGTGGTATTCTTCGAACTGTAGTGAATGTAAATTTCCTACGCTTATAAAATATTTGGGAGGGCCCATAGATTTAGTAAAAGCATTAATTAAGGTATTTTACTTAAATTTGTGTGTTTTTGGTAAATTTATGGTGTGCAAATCGGTTCTAAGACTTTTAATTAAGTACCCCAATGTATTTTATGTTTCTTTTAATGGACAGAAAATGACTTTTGCTCAAACGGACTTCATTGTACAGTGTTATGCATTTTTCATCTGATGTGGGGAAAAATCAATTATTTTAAGAGTTCTGTTCTTCTGGCAGTTCATTTAAGTGAATTCTTACTGTGTTAAATGATCATCAGTATTTTCTTTTTACGTAGCAACTCTTGTAAAAGTATTGTAATGCACACAAAGAAGTGTAATTTGCCATCATGTAGAGAACATTAGTCTTGTGCCTTTTATGGACTCAGCCACAGTGCTTTTATTTCTATTTGGGTAAAGTTTGTGGGGAAATGAAAATGAAAGATTAAGTAATAGGAAATTGCTCACAGATTTGAATATATCTTTTATTTATTGCAGCTAAGGGGCTGTAATTCTGATGAACCCATTTGTCTCGCTGTAATTCCAACAAGTCCAATGGAATAAATGATTAATTGCCTCCATCTGACCTCAGAATCAGGTCTGCAATAGTTACTGTGTGCTTTGGGTTGTGCAGAAATATTTGTGTTGAAAGAAACACCCAGATAAATGTAATGAAACTTCAAAGAGAAGTTAAATCTGACTTTGTTGCTACTGAATTATGGCATTGACAAACACACGAGTAAAAGATTAATGTGACATTGTCTAAGATTCTGAATTTTATCGTCCAAAACCACAGAAAGAAGTTGGAGCTTCCTCCTTATCTCACTCTGGATTCCTTAGCTCAGGGGCTGTTGCAGATTGTTGGTTTCATCAAATCATACAGTTCTTGATATTTGCCCTGGGGCGAGGGCCTACAACTCTGAGAAAAACAATCCTACAACAATAACATGCTTTTCAACTGCCTTCACAAGTACAAAATGAGAAAGTTAATTGCTAACAATGACAAGTTCAGCAGTCTGCAGTAAGTCTTACACATATGTGTGTGCAAAGTATTCTTATAACATGGAAAAGAATGGAGACATCTCAAGTATAAAGTTTTCAGTCCTGCTAACATCTCTGGTTTGTTATTAAACTTTGTATTTGGAGTAATTATAGTATGACAAAGCATTTTAGTAGGAGTGTGCCTTTTAAAAAGAATATTGAAAGTAATTTTCCAAACATGAAAATATTTTGGAGATGTGATTCGTTAAGGTATTTCCAGGACAGTGTCTTCAAGAACTTTGAGTCACACTTCCTAATCCTAATTTTCTATGAGCAGTCACAAACAAAATGTTGGGTATACAACAGCACTCCCTTTAAAATAAAAGTACTGCTTCATATGTAGAAATTTGAGGGTTGTTTTTTTTTGTTTGTTTTGTTTGGCTTTTGCTTTTAAAAAGATGCAGAACTCTAACTTGGGTATGATGCAGGTTCTTTCAGGTTGTATTTTACAATGTTTACACTGGAGCAGCTCAGGAAGAGCCAGATGTCCAAGGGTTGCAGGGTTGCAGGCTCAAGAGGTCTGATGATTCAGGGAGAGGTGGGGTCAGATGTTCCTGTCCCAGTGATTCATCCCTCCTCTGTCCTGGCATCTGACTTTGTGGCATGGCCAGAGCTGAGGGCTTGGTACCATGGTTTAAATCATTATTGATTGCAGTTTACATGAATATCCCTGACTGTGAACTGCTGCAGCTGAGGGCTCTGATTCACAGTCTCTGTCAGGCACAGAAGTGGTGTCTGACAGAAGAGGAGCTTTCTGAGCACAACAGCCTATTTACCAAGTGTATCCAATGCCATACAAATTGAGATTTGTATCAGATCCTGGATAACTTTGCTACCCTTTTGTGAATATTTATTGTGTCCTGGTCAGTATTGGTATGCAGGAGTGTAAAACAGACAAAAAATACAGTTGAAAAACTACTTAAAATAAAGATCACAGAGAAGAAAGCATTCATATTATGGGGAAAAAAGCAGGGCAACAGGTATGTGTTTAAACTCTTGATCATATCAAGAAATGGCCATTACCATTACTTTTTTGTAAATTCTTGTAAATGCTAGAAATATTCTGGTGGAAGAACCTTATTTACATCTTGGTGAGAAAAAATAAAATGGCAGACGAAAGTATCTTTTCGTGGAAGATCAGAAACTTTCTTCTGCCAGGTTCTTCCTATGGTCAAGAAGATTTTTCTTTCAGCGGAAAAGAATTCAGACAAACTTTGCAAAAGTAGATAACCAAATTTCATGAGGGACATTGTCTAAAAGAAGAAAGTGTGTGTTGGGGGCGGATTGTATGTGCAAACCAGTCTTTTATTGAGACAAGAGCCCAGGATCCATCAATCTAGTAGCTGTGACAATCTCACCTCTATAAACCCACATACAGGTAAAATAAGTAGATGGCAGCAACCTGCTGATACATCTGTAGATTAGAAAGAATATGCAGCCTTAGATTTGTGCAAAGGCTGTTATAGCTTCTAGACTGAACTGAAGCTTCAAAGGGATTTTTTCTGATTTTTTTAATTTTCCATGAAAACACCTCACAATTCCAGCTGCCCAGAATTCATGTGCCTTCCAAACCACAGGGTGCAAACAAAGCTTCTTTTGCCATGTCCCCCTGGCACCCCACACATATTAAAAGAACCATACTCTAGTGCCCAGGCAGATAACTTTGTTTATTAGCCCTTTCACACAGCTATTAAAGATGTTTCTGTATTCTTTCACTACATAGATGAATTTGCAACCTGACAGACCACTCTTAGTCATGGCCTTATGATGGCCAGTGCACATGAGCAGACAAGAAATTGGATTATACCTCAGACTTCCGTTTCTTCCTCTGCTCCTCCTTTGCTCTGGGGCAGAACCTTTCTCATCTCCTGTGAATTTCTCTGTTCCCTTCATGCTGGGCCTTTCAATCAGCATGCAGAAAGGTGCAAACTTGGGCTGTGCCCACTTGTTCCCTTCCCATGGCTTTCCTCTGCCTCTTTCTGTCCCTCTGAAACTACCTGGAAACAGTCCAAAGGAGAACAGTAAAATTTTCAAAATTATTTTAACAAAATATGGCCTAAATGAGAGGAATGGAAAAGTTGTGTGGTTTAGTGCAGCAAAGAAAATGGGAAATGGAAGTGCAAGGGCAGGATGTGGTAGCATCTTCAAATCTTTGAAAGCCTGCTGCAGAGAGTCTGTAAATTACCTAGGCTTTGTGTCAGGCTTGCAACAGGTGAGAGACAGTGGTTAAAGTGCCATAAGACTTGAGAATAGCTGTCTTGTGTTTAAGGTAGCTGGGCAGTGGGATGAACAGGCTCTGGCATCTCCATCATTGAATGCTCCTACCAAGATTTTTGGATGTTCTTCTGTCAGCAACAGCTGGTTCTGCTTTGGGACAAGGGAACGGACCAAGTGATCTTTTGGGAAGATCCTGGTTTGTTCTAATCCAGGAAGTAGTGTCAGGAAGGGAGTTGAAAAAGTGATATACTGGGCCGTGCACAGAGTAAGATGCAATTGGGCTGCGTGGAGACCAATATTGTTGATAGTTCAAGTATGCAATGAGCCCGTACAAAATACTGGTTGGGCATTGCGTGTCTTTACAGTCACATTTCTGTCCTCGTACCGATGTCACTCATCATTAGGGAAGGGGCAGGAAGGTGTAATTTCTTTTGTTCTTGTACTGCAGCTATTGGATGTGAAAATTGCAGCCCACAGCTTCCACATTTTGAACCTGCTACTGCACTTAATTTAGAGGAATCCTTGACCCCCCCTGGAATGGGTTAGTGACTTCCTGCTTTCTTAGCGGTATCTTGACCTGCTTCAGACTTGCATTTTATTTACGGGTTTATTTCAAAGTGCTGGTTTTGATGTACAAGGCTCTTTTTGGATTGGATCCTGTATATCTCTGAAATTACCTGTCTTTTGTATTTTGCTTCAAGAGTTCAGATTACCTAGAAATTTTTGAGTTAGGTTGCCTTAAGCCATACACCATAAGATGCTGATGGTAGGTTACACTGGCTGTGTAATACCTTTCCTCAGTTTGTGTTGCCCTTCTGGATACCTTTTCTATTTTTCTGTAAAGTAAAATAGATGTACAGAGGAACTATGTTTTATTTTCTTTGATTAACCTGAAGACTGCCTTCATGTTAGATGAACTCAGGCAGCTGCTTTGGTTAGGTTTTTGCATTTTATTGTAAACATGTTCTTAAACATTCCATGTGACTCATTAAGTAAATAGGAATAAATGGACTAATCGACTAAATAGGAGTGGTCATTTTGTAAGTAGCAGTGCGCTGGCTCATAATGTTTGTTGGAGTTTTGAAATCTCTTTGCAGTGTCACCTGAAATCTTTACCTGGACATTTAAACATAACCTTTTCTCATGGACAATTGGAATAGAGCACTGCCAGCAGCAGGGGTTAGAATGGGCTAGGAAGCCAAGCAGCATTACACGTGATGGTGGTGCACAAATTTTTTTCAGTTTCCTGAGTTGCTGAATTGAGCCAATTTACTGTTGGCTAAAAGCTGAAAGGCTCATCCACATCGCAGAAGATGATTCCTTTGTCCTGGGACTGGAGGTTTCCGAAGAGGAGCAATGTCAAGAATACACACGTGGTGTGCGTAAGGCGGAGCTGATTTATAATTTACCTATTCTAGCCCTAGGCTTTGAGGATGAAAACTTCACCACAGCAGTGGAGTTCCATTATGGAAATAGCAAAAAATATTTGCAGATTAGTGGTGTTCTTTGGGTGTGTTTATTTACTGGTGGCACTCCTTTCTCCTCTTGAGGAATGTCACTGCCGTCTGGTGTCTCGCTGCAGCCAGGCTGCTTCCCAGGGACTGCTCCCAAGTGTGCCAGCCGTTCATTTCACTGGCTGTTTAAGGAAGTGTTATGTATTGGTCTGAGGAGCTGGTGATGACAGGGATTTTTTTTTAAAAATGCAAACCAGAAAATGTTAACTGCCAACTTAAAAGTTGAAAAAAGTTTGTTCCAGTGTCATTTATTTTTAAGAGGGAGAGGGAAACAAAACCTTCAGCTAAATTCATATATCCTAGAGCTGCTATTATTTGTAAACTATTTCTCAGCACAGCACATTCCTTAGATTTTGCCTTGCACAGTTTCTCATTAACTTATCTTCTTAACAACGTTGAGTTACTCCAAAAAAGAACTGCGACATCTTTGCAATCGCAGCTCTTCTACATGTTTTGGGATATATTTGCTTGAATAAAAACAGGAATTAGAAAAAAAAAAAATACTGAAAGAGATTAAGGATTTCAGAACTTATTGAATATTCATATTGACTAAAGCTCTGTCATGCTAATATACATGATTGTCTTTTTTTTTTTTTCCTATTTTTTCCATCCTTGATTATTTTCTTTGGGTGTTCTCTTGAATTACATTTTCTCCAAGCTGCAAGTGTTAACAGACTTGCACAGGAGAAAACAGACCAAGTAAAAATTAGGAGGGGGGAAAAAAAGAAATCCTTTCCTGTCTCTGCAGCTGGCAAGGAGCCCTAAACAGCAGGACCAAGCTGTTCTGCTCTGTGTGGGAGAAATAACTTGATAGCTAGTTCAGATTCAGCAAGACAGTTTAAGCAATGCTCCCAAACCACTTTGATGTAACAGTTCTTCATTACCAAAAAGAAAAGGTGGCAATCTTCTGCACTGACTTGTGGCACGTGTTAACCAGCCAGGCCAAGCGGGGAAGGAGCAGGGTAGAGTTGGGGAAGACTGGCGGAGCCAGTTGTGCTCCTGTCGCTTCCCATGTGCCTGGAAAGGGTCCAGAAACATGCAAGAAACATCTGACCTCAAGATATCAATGAGCACTTCAAAGTGCCAATCTGTTCATTCATTCTGACTGTCACCATGGCCAAGGCATTGGGAAGATGACGAACCTGATCAGGACCATGCTGTGTATGTTCTCTGAGATAAGGCAAATGGGAAAGCTGCATAATCGTGCTGACAACAGTGACAAACCTTGCTCCTCCCATGCTAATAATATTGTGACTGAATACTGGAATTCATAGCCAATTCATACTTGCTTCCAACTCAGAATTGGATTGAAAAGTCTATTTAACAGTTAAATGCAGCCAATTCCTGTGTTTTTCAAACTGGTAATTCAAGGAGATGTGGCCAGTTAACATTGAGGGAACAGGGAAGATTTCTCTCTGTGTTTGAGTTGTTTTGTTGCCCAAGTTAGAAAAGCCTGGGTAAATTTCAGATAGTTTTATGACACTCTTAAATGGCAGGCATGGTAATTCTGGCCAAGATAATACTGGCATAGAAAAAGCTGTGTATCTTGGTATGGATTGAGGATGTCCACAACACCAAACTGTTCTTGCCTTGGCTCTAAAACACCAATTTCTCAACAGTTGTGCAGAATTTCTGAAAAGCTCTCAAAGTGAAAACGTCACTGTTTGGGGGACCTAGGGTCATAACATTGACTGGATGAGTGCTGGTGGCTGCCCTTGGTATGATTCAGCTGTGTATGGACAGCATTTCTGAGCTTATCCTGGCATACTGGATGAAAGGAGACAACTTCTTGTTCAAGCCTTGTTAAGCTGCTGCTAGGAAGAGAATTAAATGGGTAATGTGAGTTTTGCTCAAGGCCAGAACCCTTGATAGAGTAAATCAGCTCCCTGTATTGCAATGACTAATACCATTGATTATCACCAGCTGAGAAGTGGGCCCCAAAGAGTATAAAACAATAGTGGATTAGAATGAGCAATCTATTTTCATATATCCAGAATGATTATGGCTCTCTAGAGATGGAGCCAAGCAGAGTTACAGTCAATTATCACTAGTTCCTTTTCATTGGAAAAATAAAATAGAAATTGTTACATCCATTCATCTTTGTGCTTTTTTGTATCAATACTGTTTGTAGCTTAAAACTAACAGATACTCAGAGAATCAAAATGTTATCCACTTAGATTAACAATGCAAACTTCAGTGCTTATATCATTAAATTCTTCTTTTCATTTATTTGCGTTCACATGCTTGATCTTTATTTGTTTTCCTTAGAAATTCAACCTTATTTACACTATTTTTGTGCTTCCCATACCGATTTTTTTAAGTTACACCTGCAGATTTTTATCTGCTTTCCCTCAGCACAAAAGCCTTGGGATCAGCACTTTTCCATTCTCCCATGAAAAGTGATGAGGTCTTGCAAGGGCTTGAGTCATATGATCTGTCTCATTGCCGCCTCAACCAGACACCAGGAGCAACAACATAAAGCCAGAGCTGTTTTGGCAGCACTTGCCTGAAGTCCCCGTGCAGATGCTCCACATGTTTCACAGTAGAATTAGTAACAGCAATCATTGTCGAAGGCCGAAAATGTCCCTGTTCGGGACCGACTGCTCCTGGCAGCGGGCGGTGACAAATCTGTTCCCTTCACTCGGCGCCGTGAGATGGCCACACGCCGCAAAGCCGCCGGTCCTGAGACACTAAATCACATCCTGGGAACAAGCACGACTTGGCCCCGGTAGCCGAGGCTCTCCTCACCTGACATATTACACTGTCAGCCTTTACAAGGCACAGTAGATCTCTGCGTTTGGACTCTGCTGAACGCCCACTCTCTCTCTTTAATTTGTCAGATGAAGCTCTCCGTATTCAGAGTACATGTAATCCTGATCTGTACATAGAGAATTTAGTAAGAGTTCACTTAAAATGTGTGGCTTGAATAGATAAGCAGTCTTTTCTGAAGTGTTCTGTGATGAATTTTAAACAGCAGCACTGACTTGTACTGCTTGAAATAAATTTGAAATGCTTTCTTCTTCCTGAAACAAAAAATGGCTCAATAACTGTTTGCAACTCCTAGTAGTGTCCTTAAAAGTACAGCTTTTAGGATGAAGTTAGATATCTTGCACATAACAATTCCACTTAAAATTTCTCAGCCTCAGCTAGGGGAAGGGATTTTATTTATTTTATAGTGACAATAGGTATTTTCAAACTTTATTTCAGAGGATATAACTAAACTGAATAGTTGAGTTTCAGTGCACCACTGTCTCTCATCAAACCTAACTTCAAATCTGAAAATATCTGTTAGTTGCTTTCCATGTATTCAACTCAAAGCAGTATTCATTTATAAGAATTGTTTTTTTAAAGGTTTACACTGCCAAAAGAACAGTTTTCAGAAAGTTATTTGGTTTTTTTTTCCCAGTGTGACAGTGATAGCTTTAGTATATGTTCTAAACAATTATGTATTTTTGGTGACATTATTTTTATGACTGGGCTTTGAAAGGCAATGTGTGTCTTACCGTTGCTTATATCAATTTTGCTTCTTTGATTTATGGAAACAACCATGAAATGGAATTGGGTACTCTACAATATTAGAAGTATTAAATATTTCAATATTTTATTCATTGAATCATGGCCTTACTGGATGCAGGTTGCTGATTTTTGGAAGTGGCCAAAACTAAAACTCTGTAGAAGGCAGTGGCATAGAGGCAAAACAGAGTGCACTTTGTTTTGGCATAACCCAATGAAGACAGTGGAGGCGAATGCATTTATATATGGACGAGTTAGCTCTTGGTTCAGAAACCTTGATTTCCTGTATCTCTTTCTTTGTTTTCTGCCACATTGAGGGTAAGAAATGTCACAATGCAAGCTTAATTCGTTCCAAAGACAATGTGAGTGAGAAGTGAAAAGGAACTTGAGTACTGAAATCAAGATTTGGCCATTTGACAGTAAAGTAGTTCAGTTTTACTAGCGAAATGAGAATGCCTTGTTTGAATAATAGTATCAGCTTTCCTTTGCAGTCAAGAATCTTCTCCTTCCCACCCAAATAGTAATAGCTTCTAAGAAGTCAAATTTGGAGTTGTTTTTGGTACTGATTGCACAAATTAGAAGGAGGAATTGGAGGAGCCCATCTCAGTCTCAACAAGTAATTATGTGCTTATTGACATTGAGCTGAACACAGTCGATGTGCTTTTCAGCCCAGATTCCAGCCCACATTCTTGGGGTTGACTCATGTGACCAGTGGGTTTGTTAATTGTAATCCATGGAGATTCTTCAGCTTTTCTCTCTATGACCATTCACAAGGACTTTTCATCTTGGACAAGATAGAGGGAAGGTCTAATTTCCAGGTATCTTTCACCTTTTATTACTTCTCCTTTTGTGGTTGTGGTGTTCTTCTTTAGTTAGGGCTATTAGTAAGAATTTTTAAATGAGATGCTAATATTAAAAGAACTGGAATGTATTCAAACTAAGAAAAATAATTTAAAAGAGCAGAAATAATTTCTAAATGTCTGTACATTTACATCTTTGATAGTCTTAACTGGAGAAGCCATTCTTAGCCTTGTTATAAAGGGGAAAATAGCAGGATATACACTGCATGACGGTAATTCTCTTTAATCAAATTGCAAGCATCCCTAGCTGAGCACAATGAGCTTTTCTCTGCAGCTAGAGGTCCTTATAGAGCCTTGCCAGGTAGGTCAGAAGGTTTAAACATCAAGTGATCTCTCTCGGGCTATATTCTCTTCGTTGGCTGGATCAAAGGCCAATGTTGCTGGTTTTTTACCTGTCTTCTGATAAAGGAGGTCTTCATACAGCCCCAGAATCTTTATTCATCTGAGCAAATAATAATCTCAACTTCAATATTTGCAAAGTAAGAATTTTTTTCTCTTTTTTTTTTTTTTTAATTTTAATTTTACAAACCCTTGTAGATATAAACCATAAAATCCCTCTGCAGCAGAAAAACTCGAAAGCTTTTACAATCCAGGTTTGGGGCAACTCGCTGAGTTTCTTTGCTCCCTGTAGCTGGCAATACATAACAATTTCACATAGGAATCTGCATGCCTTTTCTTACTTGGTTTCTGCATTACTTTTCATTAGGATGACTTGTTTCTCTATGATGTTCAGTTTTTAGGGGTTTTTTGTTTGTTTGTTTGGGGTTTTTTGGGTTGTTTTTTTTTTGTTGTTTGCTTGGAATTTTTTAGTTACAGAATAGAGACAGAGATGCAATCTACAGTGTCATATTGGTTTCCCATTATGTGACTGAAGTTTGTGTCTGTTGGGGTATCAAAATTAGATAGTGAGTGAGATGAGAAGTAGAAAATGGAAGTAAAGCCTAACTTCTTGTAATGGAAAGGTCATATTTTGCAAAATGTAGGTTTATGATGCTTGTTGAAGACTCTACCTCTAAGTTCTCAGGATGGATAGTTGTAGCCTAACCCCTTTTACTATTGTGCGTCCACAGCAATGCTGAATTTTTGGCTGTAGACCTTGATGAAGGCATCCAAAACTGTAACATGTTTCTTGCCCAGGCTTTTTCTGTTGTTTGTTTTTTTTTTTAATGGGAAGACTCAGAACCTGTAATTCTGAAGGAGCATGGTCACCATAAGTACTATGGACTAGGCACAGTAGAAGTGTTCAGGCACCACAAGACCTTGCTTTTAGGTTGGTTTCACTATGAAATGGAGAGAAGGGGACTCAATAATCTTGTAATGTGAGAAGCTGAATTTCCGCCCTGGGGATGATTAATAAAACTTGTAAAATTTAGATTGGAATTTAGGAAAAATTGTTCACTGAAAGGATTTTCAAACACTGGAACAAGCTGTGTGGTTGTGTCACCACCCCTAGAGCTACTTAAAACACTGTCTACCCCGTGTGGCACAAACTTCCTCTTGGCAATCAAAAGCTATTTGCCACCATCTCTGAAGTCCACACACCTTGGATTGTCCTTGAAGTCCAACCCAGCATCTCTCATCTATCATCCTGAGCCTTTCTTTTTGTTGTGACTGTCACTGCTTGCTGAGGCACTGTGGCTGCTTGTTCCTGCATGTCATTTGACTACACAGGTGCCTGGGCCTTCTCAATGGAAGGCCTGTGTCTTGAGAAATCATTGATCTCAGTGTGCCCTATAAATTACTCCACAAGATTACTTTGTTCTGTCCAGCTCTCTGCATTGCTTATTATTCTAGGCTCTTACCATGTTCAGTCTTAGGATAAGCCAGAAACATTTAGGAAGCGTCAGAAGTAGAATTTACTAACACACTCACTAGATCTAGTTAATTGGTAATCAGTTAACCTGAAGCAAAACAGTCTGTTATAGAAACACACTAAGCCAGTGCTTACTGTGAGTTCCCAATGTGCTTTTTGTTGCTCTTTCTTTCTGAACACTTTGATTTCAGTGAGGAATTGAGTTTGGATTTTCAAATGTGCTCAGCTCTAACTCACGTTTGAAATTTTCAGCCTCTTTTTCCCAGTCAAACATTCTCGAAAAGGAAATTTTTCCTTAAAGCTGTTATGTCAGACCTGCTTAATCATTACATTTTATTATGGAAGACATCTTTTAGAAGTTAAGAAATTTGTCCTTTCTGGGGAAGAGAGTTAAGAAAATAGCTCACTTTTTCTTTACTTTTTTTGTAATTAATAATTTCATATTTGAAATTATTATAAATTTCTTGAGCTTGAAATAGTGTAAAAATGAGACCCTTCTGTGTCATTCTCATGGTTCTTACTGAAAGAGATATGCTAAATGAACAGGCTATATTTCTATTTTTTATATGGTTGGCTATTAAAAGACAATTGAAGTTATTATATCAAGCAAGTCTAATTTAGGTTCCAAAAACTAAAATGACATTTTGGAAGCTCTTTCAGGCTCTCTAGTTTTGATCCTCACCAGGGTTCTTCTCCTATGCCTGTCCCATTTCAGTAATAAAAGCCAGGCTACACTGTCTTTTGCAGGAACTTTTTGGCAGTAGATTTCAACAGCACTTGAACAGCAGACAACAGTATTGTATCCTATTTTCTGTAAGATGAAAGCAAGGTGCAGCAAATCAAATTGTATGTCCCCAAGGTCATCTATCAAGGCGGGGGTAAAGAGAAACTTTATGACTCCAGAGAAGTAGCACAATGAAACATTTCTTAAAAGTCACCACATTGGCCTTTTCTGTGTAAGATTTAGTTGTGAAGGCATTCATAATAACAGTAGGTTGTGTCAAACATTTTTCTTTTTTTAATAGTAGAATGTAACCATTGCTTAATCCTCTCTCTCTTTGTTCTTTACAAAGAAATTGTTTAAACCACAAGTGTAGCTTATGTACTGGGGCAAAATCCCTGTAGTTTTAGATCATTTGTGATGGGATGGGATGTACTCTGTGTTCTGCTTGCTGTACATCATTGAAAATCCAGAAGAGTGCACAGCAGGAGTGAATGTTTAAGGTTTGCACACATTTGTGAGAATGTTAATACCGCATTGTGGGAATAGTGCTGAGTTCCCTGTTATCATGCAAGCAATTGCTAACTGTAGACCTCTGACTTTGTAATTTGTTCTTTATGGACTAGCCTGCAGCCAATAAGCAAAATCAATAGTCTTTGCTGAAAAGTAAGCAAGTGCCAGTGTGTTATGTGACAGGTGAAGATACATGTGCTTACCAGGGGTCAGGGGGCCACATCAAATTTCTCTCTGACTTCTTTTCAAAAAGCTAAATCCATTTAGGGAGCATTCGTCATTGGAAAATGTTGCAGTGGGGAATTAGGCAGGCTCCTGCTCTTCTTTTCTCATTTAACGATGTTTGTTTTCAACAGTCTGTTCAATAATGTCACTGAGAAGAAATTATGTGAGAAGAATAAAGTGCTTATAGTCTATTTATTTATTCATTCATTTCTGTAGAATAACACTAGCTGTTGCATTCTCATGTTTATTAATGCTATTGTGGCAGTCCAAATATTTGTTTGTTCTCCTTTTCCTTTAGAAAAAAAGGTGGGACAGAGCAGTGTGGAACAGATTACTTCCTACTTAAGCCTAAGGTGAAGGTTACACACCTCCCAGCAATGTTATATATTCTTTATATATATATATATATATATATATATAGGGTTTCCTATACTTGAGTATGGCATCTGAATGTATGCCATAATTTTAAATTTAGAGTTTGGGAAGTCTCTTGTTTTCCAGTTGGAATGAGCAGGATTGAGGCCACTCAGAAGTCTGCTGGAAAACACAGCAGCAGCAGCTGAGAGGGATGCTGCTGGCCTGTGATAAAATGTGGTGGATGATACTGGTGCAGTTCCCTCTTTTGCATTAAATGCTGACAGTCTTAAGTGTTCTGAGTTCTAGGGAAGTTGTTGTTCAAACCTGCCCTTCTATCTCAACAGATCAGGCTACAATGAAAGGCAGAAAGCGAAAGGGAGTTTTTTCCTGAAATGCTGAAGTAGCTTAGGTTCATAAGCTACCCAAGAAAAGGACTCTGGTATTTAGAATTTAAAGTTATATTGGCTTTCCATGTTCAAGCACCCAGCTTATATTCTTTTGAAAACTTGAGTTTCAGTCTAATAGCAAAACTTATAGAAAGCTTAATGCCATTGTTTGCTGCTTATTGAATGTTGTTGCTCCATTTATTAGCCTGGCCTGCTGCCATGGTACTATCACACACACATGTGCACTCCCAGTCAGGAAAAACAAACAGTCACCACACCGGTTCAATCAGATTAAAGGTTCCCTGTATGAGAGCTGAATACCAAAAACCAGATTGGTGTGTCAGATTTCTCTTGCATCCTGTTTGATTTTTTTTTTTTTCTTAGCATGCATAGTAAATATCTCTTAATTTCTCTACCTAGCTTTCTCTATGACTGTTTGTTGGCTGCTGACTGCACAGGTCATCAGTGTAGCTTGACACTAAATTTGGAGATGCTGAACAACACTTGAAGCTTCCAGAAAGCTGTAGTTGAAGCCCTTCAACCTGGGTTCTGCCATGCTTCATGGCACCTTTTAAACTAAGTTTGAGGGCTCACAGGCTGCTTTTGACACCATGATGTACCTAATGAATGTCCAGGATCAGAGTTTTCAGTAACACAAATTTTGAAGGTGATTCCCAGAGTCTCTCAACCACCAAACATAAGAATTTAAGAAAACTCATTTTCAGCATACTTAAACAAGGCTGATACCTTCTTAGCCACAAAATACTTAATTAACATATTTTGGATAGAAAACCTATGGGCTTTCCAAAGTTCTGTATCACTAAATTTGGTTACTGTAGGAACATCTGTTCCTACCCTATTTTGGTGTGTCAGGTTATAGTCCTCTTCTTGACAAATATTCCCAGGCAAGTTCTTGAAGTTCTGGTAGCCAGCTGAGGAAAAAAAGGTGCAGGGTGTGGATCTTGAAGCTGATTTTTTTTCTCAGGGAATGTATCTGTCAGCAGATTACAGGCAAATCAAGAACCTACCTTCCCTCTAAGATGTTGTAAACATAAACTTAGAAGGGATTTTTATAGTTTGAGAACTGGAAAGATAAACAAATAGCTACTCCAACCTTCCTTTCCTCATTTTCCCTTCAAAGGGTAGCACAGTTGCTGTTCTGCAGTGACAAGATGAGATAAAACTCAAGTGACTTGAGACATCCCCTGAGCTCCAAACTGCAAAGGGTGGAGGTTAAGCTTGAGGTTTGCCTGCTCAGCTCCTTTTTTCTCTTTTTTCTTTTATTGGGTCTTAAACCTTTCCCACACTAAATAAACACCCTTTTATAGGCTTTTCCTCTCACAAATAGCAAGTTTTGTAACTTTATATGAAAAAGTCTAGTTGCTGATTCAAAGGAAACACTCCTTCATTGCTACCAGTCCTTCTGCCCCTGAGCACCATGGCTGACAGTGGTGGTCGCCTGGCCCTGCTGGGCCTGCTTCAGGTCTAATCTGTTTTGTAACCCCTGTGCTGGGTGTGGTTTTGATCACCTGGAATACACCTACTGATCTTGTGGCACGAGGCACATCTTCCAAGTGCTACACACCTACTACCTTGTTGCTCTGCCTTCACAGCCAGATGGCTGTGACTGCAACCTGGGCAGGTGTATACAGGCTCTCTGTAATTCAGTTAGCACAGGCAATGGCGAGAATGCAGAGGACACAGGTCCTTTGGGGGCCAGCAGCTGCAGCACCGTGCCAGGTTCCCAGAGGGCTTGCTCAGTTCATGTCTGAGCTGCCATGGCCTCACAGCCGCTCTTTTGTTTTTTACCACTTTGTTACTGCACCATCGCTTAGCTGCCAAGACAGAGCATCCAGTCCAGCTTAACCAGGAGTCTCTTCCTTTTAACTCTCCCAGAACCCTATCATTTATTATCTTGTCTTTTTCTTGCTTTTATACTTGCAAGTATCTCATCAAAAGAAATTACCAGCAAAATTTCTCTGGTGCTTGTCACTTCTTATTTCATCACCAACACGCAACATGTACCATTTACAAGAACAACTCCTATCACTGGTATGATGGCAGAGCCATGCATTTGGTGTGACACATGCAAAGAGAGAGCAGTGCAAGAGGCAAGCAGCTCGTGTTCTAATAGATAACAAAACTTAGGACATGCATCCTTCTTGGCAGTGGTCTCCAAACTGTGATCTGTTGAGATTTTAATTTTGAGGGCTATCCAGATCCTGTCACTTAAATTTATTTTCTTTTCTGCTTAGCTCATCAGCAGCAGGATGTTCGTTTTTGGTATCTTCATTCTGGACGTGTTAAAATCAAAGTCTTTCTGAGAGGAATACTTTATCACAGTTTTATTATCCTTTCTTTCTCAGTGCGTTGCTATGCCAAGTGTCATGTTTTTTTGAGGAGGGTGGGTTACATATACTTGCAAGATCAACTACAGAAAATCTATCTTACTGTTGACTTAGGCCTTTCTCTGGAATGGAAACAAGTGAACCTATCTAGGAATCAACACAAAGCATCTTCCATATGGTTACCTATTGCATTATTCTATATTAGCCTGTTTGCTTTCCTTTAAGCCGCCTTAAAGTAAAATTGATTCTTTTATCTTTATTAATGGGGCCACAAATACATCAGATACTTATGTCACACTTTACTTTTTACTATTTCTCTCCTTTTCAAAACACACTGTAAGAATTTCCTACCTTTTACATGTGTTCTTGTGGTGTAAAGCATTGTGCTGCTGAGAAAGAAATATTGTTAATATCTATATAAAGCCTAGAGAAGAGAAGAGGCAAATTCTAAAACAGTTTGCAGAACTTAATCTTGCCTTAATCATTCAGAAATAGTTTCATGGAGAATCAGAGATTTGGAATATTTCTGTGACCTTTGCTTGTCCACTATATGAAATGATTTCTGCTGACCTTAATAGATTTTGGAAAAGGTTCCTGGAGTGGCAGAATGGAAACAAGAATGAAATCCATGATCAATTAAATTTCAAGATACCTTGTGTAATTGTTTCTTAACCATTTTCTTGACTTTTATTTTTCTGGCAATCATAAATGGGACATATTTATTCAATTAGTTTACCTTTTTCAGATTCGAATAGTGCATAGTAGTCTAATGATTCATTATTTGAAATTCCTCCTAGAGAAAGTTCTTCAGCCTAATACCTTTATTCATATACAGAAGAGTACTTTTAATCACACTAATATATTTTTGTCAACATAAGCCTTTTGTCTGCAGGTTTTTTAAAGGTAGTTCATTACAAATGCTTAATATTCAACATTTCTTTGTAATGGAAGATGTAAAGCACATGATGCTTAACACTGAATTGTAGACCATAAACATTCCTACTGATATAATCACTCTAACTGATTCTTAAGTCTGTGATGACTAAGCTTAGTAATTTTTATACACATGCAGTGGTAAAACTTGCTTTGCTTTAATATTGCTATTTTGCAGTGCTTTCTACTAGAAGGTAAAATGAAAAAGCGAGCTCTATTAGAGTAATTAGAATGGAATTCAAGCAAATCAGCTTCAGAAAAGAAAGCTCATGCACTAGGTTGTCTTTCCATAAATAACTTTTCCTCAAAGAAAATATGAGATTAGGCTGTCAATTGGATCAAAATTACTCAAAAATGGATTAAAATTTTTTTAGTAGATTTCCAGGGTGAAAAAAGATTGAAACAACTAGTAGTTAAGAGGGTTCTGCTAATAAGAAGTGTTATGTCTGACCAGCTCTCTGGAGAAGTTCTGCTGCTCTCCACTGAGCAGTAATGTTCACTTCATTTTGTATCTCTAAACGGGCTGGAAAAAAGGTATCAATGTTACCCAGCTGCGATGCAAATAAATATTCATAACAATGGCACATGCATAGCTAATTGAACAGTTTTTGTTAATATTATACTAGATATTCATGGACATGTGCCTTTTTCTATAATGAAAATACTGCCTAAGGCTAGCTTTGTTTTTCTTGTCAAGAACAATTTATGTGCTTTCATTTAAATGAATATAAACTTCTATTCTCATGACAAAATAATTCACCATTAATTTGGGCAAAGAATTTCTTTATTCCCTTTGTGGTGCATTTTATTGGAAAGAAAAACCTAAGTGTATCTGAGAAAATTTCACTGTGCATTCTGTCTAATTTCTGTAATAACTGGCATGAATATGTAGGGATTTCAGTGATTACTTGCTAAGTAAATATAGGATATGGGCATATATTTGATTTAAAATTAATCTGAGAAGAATTTTCTTGAAGTAAATTATTCCTTCACAGGTGTTTTCATTGTTTTACACATACAATTTAGGGATATAAACATTAAAACCACTGCTCTTCCCATTTCTTTATTTCTTTTTCTTATTTTGGTTCTTCCTCTATTACTTGTAGCTGAGGTTCTGACATACCTCTTTGGAAGATGAGTGGAGCTACAGCGAGGCAAAAGCAGATCTCATAATTGTGACTGAAAAACACAGCTACTGAGAAAGGTCTGAGTATTTTTTTTCTCCCCTTTACTGTGTAGCAAAGTCTATATCCCTTTATTCATGGGACTCTTATTTTCTCATCTTATTAACTGTTTACATGATCCTCTCATTTAAATTTCAGTGATGTTACTTAAAAGGAAACAAATGGTGCTACACACTGATTTAACTAATGAATTAAGTCTGTTCAGATAGCAAATTAAGGCTCCCTAGTAAATAGAATGTAACTATTTCTATTAGGAGAGTGAACCTCAGGCTACTCTGCTGTCTGTTCCACCCAGGTTATTGGCTACATTATGATTCTTTCGCCAAGTGCTTAAAGTGCAATTCTTGGCAATGCGCTTTTAATCAAGTGTTCATTCTCACATGGCATTCAAGCACCTAAAGAGAGAGAAAGGGAAATGTGGAAAAACCAGGCAAAGACTGACTGTTACTGAAGATGATGAATCTAAGGCAATACAGGCAGGAAGTTCCTGACTTAGTTTAAAATTACTTTTCAGCTTTATAAATTAGTACTTTTTAAAAGGTACCACATATTTGGCTTTCAGGAGTGATAAGCTCCACTGGCATAGTGGCTTTATAGGTAATTATAATTCGAGGCTTTATATATTCTCATAATGTAGACCTGCAGTGACTCCTTGACATGTTCTCTTTTTGGATTTGGGAGCCTATTTCCAGCCAGGAGATATTAGTCAATGTTTCCTCACAGACGTCTCATTCTGGGTGAGGGAGGTGACGTTTCCTTTGCGACGTGTAGCCTTACCTCATGCTGGATTTCAGATGGTGTCTCTGAGTAAACAAGCTGCCTTCATTCCTCTGCTCCTGACATCATTTAGACCAGTCAGACATTAATTAACCTGGAAAGCTAGAGAGGAAGAGATTTTCCCATTAGGAAGGTGCAATCTAATGTGATTGGTATGGCCCATGGCTTGTGCTGCCTTTAAGTTCAGAGAAGCTATTTTGGGTTAAACATATGCTGCATCCTGACAACCTGCACAGTCTGCGAACATCTGAGTGCACAGAATATAAGCACAATACTGAGTTTAGGAGAAGGCAAATCATGAGACCAAATGGAGTGTATTTTGGCATGACAGAAAAACACTTTGATCTCTGGACAAAAAGGATTGACTTTTTTGTGGCCTGCTATTTATCTTACAAAAACAATACATTAAAAAAAACCAAACAAGCCACCCTGCATGGAAGGGTGTTCTCTCTGAACAGGACATTAAGCAAATCAGAAGCTGTTACCAAGTTAATTTAAGGAAAGAGCATTTAAATCCGACTTGTTGTCTCATATTAACAGTTGTCTCATATTAACAAGTTTTCAAATCATATGACCACAATTGTCTGAGAGTTTTTTTCCATTTAAGAGCTATTGTAGATGGAAAGATAATTATTTTAAAATAATTCTTAAAGACAGTTATGCACCCACCAAGAAGTAGTACATCCTAAAAAAAAAAAAAAAGAAATTCTTAAAAAATGATAAGGTTTGGGTTTCTTTCTTTTTGTTTCAGTTTAATTTTTCTATCTTTTTAAGTGAATGAGAGTAGCAGAACTTCCCAACTAGCCTCAAACCAAAGATTCTCTGAATGCTGCTACTTTGCAAAGGGAGCTATGAGTTACAATGAATTGGGATTGATCCATTCTCATGTTTCCATTCCTTCCCTATTCTTGTTCATACACTGCTCTGACAATGTCTCTAACTCTGAGAATGACGACAATGTCTCTAATTCTGAGAATGCCTTCTGACTTGCTCCCCCATCCACCCAAAGTTTCCTGTCATATCAAGGTTTTCTGCTTTCTTTTTCTTTCTTTTTTTCGTAGAAAAATGCATTCTTTCCTGGTTTATGGGTTCATCCTTTTACTGATCTATGGCACGTTTTATAGATCATATGGAAAATGAGGACCAGCGTGGGATGGGTGGAATATGCCAGGAGTTGTCCAAAGCACCACTGGCACCTCTGGGCAGCTCCAGTCTGGGGCAACACAGGCCAACAGCAAACAGGACCCTCTCAAGGCCAACATTTCCTCCCCAGAGCTTCCCCTGCTCAACAGAAATCTGTGAGCAGGTGTAGGTTTTTATGATGGTATAGAACAGTGCCACCTGGTGATTTTTCCATCACTAGTGAGACTTTTTAGAATGTTCTTGGCCAACTTCAGCTCCCTCCCTGTTGGTGGGAATTTACATTTAGTGGAAGGATTTCCAATTGCTGCAGGAGGCTCTTGGAAATACTGGCTCATTTGTTTTCCAGACACTATAAACATTATCCCTCCTCCTACTCTTACCCAGTCTTGTTCTTTGCATCATTTAGCTTCCAGTCTAGCAAGTGGTATCAGTGTACTGGGCTAATTGTGTTTGATGGGTAGTTAACAAACAAACTGAGAAAGGGGTTGATTCAGATTCTTCAAGGCCAGATCATGCCTTGAGGATCTCCAGGAAGAGAAATTGCTGTGTAACTAATATTGTCTTATTTACTAATAATACTGATAAGAAGAAATTACTCTGTAAAACCTCTAATTGAATCACATTTCATGGCATTGCTCTACACATGATGTTAAGAAGTAAACCTTTGAGTATTCCACAAGGATTATCACCTTTTCAGACCAAGAGGCAAATGTATACTTCTTCCAAATCAATGGCCATATATTTCAATTCAAGTTGCTGAACCTGTTTAGATTATCTAAAACAATAATGATTTTTTCTGTATGTAGTCATAAAAATATGTTCATGTAATTTAATATATAAAACAAAGGGCTTATTATTAAATCCTTGTAAGATGTTGCTACATCTTATTTCTTGTCCAAACTGTTCCTGTAAAAGCTATTTAAATACTGCTTCAGAAAGAAACTGTGTATTTGGCAGAGTAGCCTTTCACCATCAGCAAACAGAAATGTATTTTTGTGTAATGTATCAGGAAAATGTTTTGTGTACAGCAAATGCAGGAAAGTCTCATATAACTCATTGAACAGGAGAGAAAGCTGAATCACTGTGCATTGCTGCGTCCTTTACTAAAAAGAAGTGTTGTCATCAGTACTTAACCTTGCATACAGTTGAGAACTGAATTTGATTCTTCCTGTCTCACAGTCAAGCATATTGCAAGAAATAGATCTGCAAACAGATGATGTTCCTTTCATTACAATGCACTTTGTAACAAACTAATGCACTACAATGGATGACTTCAGTTTGATTTATTTTGTGGTTCCATGCAGTAACAAAATCTGGAGAACCCCTGTCACCAGACATGCAAAATTTGAAGTAAGAATCTTATGAAGATGTATTTTTGTTGTGATTTTAATATTCATAGGTTTCATTAATATAGAGGGAGGGTTAATTTGCTAACAGGAAAAGCAGTATTGATGAGTGTCGAGACCATGTCTGGAAAGACATATCTATTTTCCTCTGATGCTGGCCTCAGGAGTAGCTTTAGATCACACCTCATCTTTTCACAATCTTTTTTTTCATCTGATAAACAGGAGCAAGGAGGCCAATCTCCTTTAGCAATGGGACCAGACACTTACTGATGGGAGTGTTCTTTTCGCTTCAGTTAATTTAGCAAAGTAAAAAAACATTGAACCATATCATTCATATTTTCCTCTCTTCTGCAAGACTGCAAATAGTTGTAGAAAGTGACAAACAGGAGTAGTTCTGTGACTACTGCTTTGTAAAACTCTTGATTCACCTATTTGGCGGTGTTTCATGGAGATTTGTTTCTTTGTGGCCTTCACATGTCCTTAAGTAAAGAAAAAATTGTTTCTTTGCAACAATGACCTGAATGAGAGGATCAAGTGCACTCTCAGCAGGTTTATAACACCACACTGGATGGGAGTGTTGTTCTGTTGAAGGGCAGGAAGGCTCTGCAGAGGGATCTGGATCAATGGACCAAGGCCAATTTTATAAGGTTCAATAAGGTCAAGTGCCAGGTCCCAGCCTTGGGTCACACCAACCCCTTGCAAAGCTTCAGGCTGGGGCAGAGTGCTGGAAAATAGCCCAGTGGAAAAGGACCTGGGGGTGCTGGTGGACAGCTGACAGAGCTGAATGAGCCAGGCTGTGCCCACGTGGTCAAGAAGGTCAATGGCATCCTGGCCTATAGCAGCAATAGTGTGACCAGCAGGACCAGAGAGGGATTGTCCCCTGTACTGGGCATTGGTGAGACCACACCTTNTCAATAAGGTCAAGTGCCAGGTCCCAGCCTTGGGTCACACCAACCCCTTGCAAAGCTTCAGGCTGGGGCAGAGTGCTGGAAAATAGCCCAGTGGAAAAGGACCTGGGGGTGCTGGTGGACAGCTGACAGAGCTGAATGAGCCAGGCTGTGCCCACGTGGTCAAGAAGGTCAATGGCATCCTGGCCTGTAGCAGCAATAGTGTGACGAGCAGGACCAGAGAGGGATTGTCCCCTGTACTGGGCATTGGTGAGACCACACCTTAAATTCTGTGTTCAGTTTTGGGCCCTTCACTGCAAAGAAGACATTGAGGTGCTGGAGAGAGTCCAGAGAAGGACAACAGAGCTGGTGAAGGGTCTGGAGAGTCAGTCATGTGAGGAGCTGCTGAGGGACCTGGAGTTGTTTAGTCTGGAGAAAAGGATGCTCAGGGGGGATCGTGTTGTCCTCAACAGCTGCCTGAAAGGAGGGTGTAGTGAGACAGGTCAGTCTCTCCTCCCAGGTAACAAATGAGAGACAAGAGGGAATGGCCTCCATTTGCATAAGGGAGATTTAGATTGGATATAATACCTTCTTCACTGAAAGGGTAGTTCAGCCATTGGAACAGGCTGCCCAGGGGAGTGATGGGTTCACCATCCCTGAAGTGTTAAAAAATGGGTTCATGTGGTGCCTGGGAATATGGTTTAATGGTGAACATGGAGTTGCTGGGTTAATGGTTGGATTCAATGGCCATGGAGTTCTCTTTCAAGTGTAATGATTCTATGATCTTAGGAAAAATAGTGAAAATTCAGTGGTTTCCTTGTTTATTTGATAACACTGCAAATGGAGTAACAGCTGAAGTCCAGTTCACCACCTCAGACTGCATTAAAAGTGCTATACCATCACACCATTTAATGATGTCTTTTATGGCCACAGTTAGATATTTAAAATGAGAGACTTAAACTTTCACATTTCTTAATTAAAGAGATTTTCTAAACTAGTTGTAACCTGCATTTGGCCTTATGATGCCTCCCAGAATAACAATGATCTACCAGTTAATATGTAAGGGCTCACAACTGATTGTTGCTTCTCTTCTTCTGCATATTAAGTAGTGTTCATTAATTAATATTCAGCTTGCTTGCTTCTTGCACACAGGACATCATCTTTGCACTGGGTTCCCAGTAGACAAAAGAATAATTGTAGTTTAAATGAAAAGCTTTAGAGATCCCTTTGAGTGGGGTGTTAAGACTACAAACATGAAAAAGAGTTCAGGGGCTAAAGAAATTTCAGATTTTTTTTTTTTTACATAGTAACGAAAATGTGGCTGTAATTGGTTTGGTTTGGAAAGTCAAGCTACCTGTTATCTATGTGAATGTCCTAAGTATATCCTCTACACAGTATAGAAACTGCAACTAACTGATTGAAATTTATGCTATCAGGTAAATCTGTCCATCTACATTCCCACTGTTTTTATTTCCAGAAAACGCTATATTTTTAGAACTGGTTTTGAAAAAGAGATCTTATTTTGTCACTTACTTGATATGCACTTGTATATAAGACCTGATTTATCTGGTTTCCAGTTTGCACAGATGAGATCTAAGTTTCCAAGTCAGATCTGTTTCTTGTTGAGCTGAAGAATAAAATGCTGTACACAATCACTTTTGTGGCTTCCAACTAATTGCTTTGCCAAGACTATCAGATGGCAAAAGCTGTTTAGTTTGACAACTCTGCAGAAATTCTGAAAAACAAAAACGGAGCAGCTTATCCCAGCCCTCTCCCCTCTGATAGTTAATATTGCGTGCAAGCATGTCTTATTTTGGAAACATTGATTCGACAGTAATTACCTTTATTTAATTAATATTGTTAATTTCTACAGAAATTACAGAATTAACCAACTCCAATACTGAAAAGAAAAGTTATAAATAGATCTGATTTGTGTGTGTGAGAGAAACTAACCAACAAAACACACGCTGCATTCAAACATCCTCAAACTACTGGAGAATTTACAACCACATCTATGTGCTGTGGTATGACCCCATTTGCAGTCACTTATAAAAGCAAATAAAAACATATACATTATGAAATTTGCCCCACCAGAAGCTTAAAGTTTAGTTATCTCTACAGTCACAAAGGAGATCTGTTTTGCAGCTGCATGTTTTTTTCCTTATTTTTAAAGTACCTCCCTCTCATGGGACCAGGAATCTTTTTTGGTTTGCATCTGCTCGCTTTTTTTTTCCTCTGTTTTTTCTTTTTTCCACTTTTTTTAAACAATAAGTCTCCCTTTGGGACATGTCACTTGAAGCTTGTGTTTGTCATGCTCCTAGTGCAGGGAAAAAACACACACTAAATTCAATCTTTAAATTAAGCTGTAACCAAGCTTGTATATTCATTAGAGGAGAAAAATTCTCTTCTGAGAAGTTCAAATTGTTTATTGATTTTCATTTCTGTGTTCAAGTGAAGCTTGAGTAAGTCTGTCTCACTGCAGTCCCTCTGGGGCAACACTGCCAACAAGTGCATCACATTTCAACCCAAGTGAGCAGTTAGCAACAAAAATCTGAGAATTCCTTTTAAAACTATATTAATAAATAGTTAGAGGGTGATATTTCCAGTTCAATATAGCTGATTCTTTTGCAAAAGGAATAACAGACTTGAATTGCAGGCTATAAATGACAATCTTCTTGAAATGCCTTAAACTTAAAAATCAGGTGAGTGGCAAGTGCAATTAATGCTGTGATGCTTGGGGGAGAGTGGGAGGAGGGGAGGGAGCAGCTCTGCTACATCTTTCTTAGAATTGTGTAGTGTCATATTGACACAATTTTGTCCAACTGTAATCACCTTGTGAATGTCTCAGCAAGGAGAAAAATACACCTAAGAGTAGTTACCAACACTTGATATCTCTCTTTTCAGTCTCTTCTTAGGAACATGTTTAAACAAACAAACAGCTTAGGAAAGCATAGAAGTGCTGCTTACACAAAGCCAGAGCCTGCCTTGGAGGTGGGTGCACTGAGTGGCTGAGCTTAGTTTTTATGATATTAATATCTCCAACAAACCATTTAAATATCACACTGTCTAGTAAAAAAGTAGGCTGAGCTACTTCCCCTCAGTTTCTCAGTGTTAATTTCAATTAAAAAAACCTAATTAAATGAATTTCAATTTATTAAAGATGTCTGATTTTCACCAAGTTGTATTTATTTTATCTCTTTCCAAGTTCCTATGTGGGTAAGAAGAGCTTTTTTTAGAAACATAACATGTTTGTATTATCTGGTCTGGTCACTGGTCAGGAACAGTTTGTGTCAGCAATGTGCAGTAAGACCATGAAAGATAATTCCAGCTTCTCTTCATGAAGTAAAGCAAGGAAGCAGCATTTGTGACAAACAGAGAAACATTTATTCAGGTACAGAGAGGATCCCTTTACTTTCTCTGACTAGTCTTAGGGCAAAACTAAATTTATTCCTGTGAGAAATTACCAGCTATGTTCTTCAGTAATCCAGAAATTAGTAGAAGATATAAAAAATCAATTAAAAAGGGGAGGGAATAAGAATAATCTGCATATCTTTTACACTGTTTTATGTTCTGTGCAGGAGAGAAGGCAATAATGGCTGAAGTTTCTTTTTGAGTAAGATTTGTAGGGATCAGTGGGTATTTGTTTCATCAGTCTTGTGGACAGCCACCCTTGGCCACTGGTACCACAGCAAATGGGTTGGCCCAGATGAAATTATGAGGTTGCATTTCAAAATATGTATGGTGTGTTCAAAGTGTCATAATTTCAAAGCATTCTGCAGGGCTTGTTTTTTTTTTGTCTCCTGAGATATCTATGTTGCATGTAAAGAGTGAGGGTTTGAAATATTCATTTCAAATGGCTGTTGATTAAAACATAATGGTTAGAGCTTTCAGAAATAGATGACCTATTTTGAACAAGATTTATTCAATAAAAATTAGGTAGGATTCTAAAACTTGCTCTGAAGATTAATACTTTTGCTTTAAGAGGGGGACTCAGAAAATTCTCAAGTGATGACTTTTAATTACTAAATTATTTGCCAAGCGATTAAATGCCAAGTGATGGCTTTTAATTCCATTTAACTTTTTTCAGCCAAATTATTTAGGAACTTTTCAAACTCCTCAGCTCCCCACTGTAGGCCAGAAGAAATGTGTAGGCCAGAAGAAGAAGCAGGTGAGGTGTTAGTACTGAAAAACTGCTAAAGACTCCATTCCCATGGACACAAAGACTCAGTCTGGAAGCTGAAGGAGATTGACTACTTTCTATTATCCCACTCCTTCCTTCTACCTCAGCAGTTTTCTTTGTTTCTTGGAACAGACTGTTGAAAATGTGTCTCCAACTTAAGTATTTGTTTGTTGGAATATTTGTTATAAGGAAGAGTTGCACGTATGTGACAGATCAGCTGGGCTAATAGTTTGATGATTATGGCTTCCAACCAGTTCAGCAAAGGGACCTCAGCTGGGCCTTGCACATTCCAGAAAATGCTCCTAACTGTGAGCAGCTCTGAAATAGCAAAGCTACAGACAAAGGAGCTGAAGGGGGAAAAAGGGATGTTCAATCCCTAGTCAACCATTTGGGAACTTCAAAATTTTTCTATGTAAAATGTCAGCCATAATATTTTTAGGTCACCATAAATGCTTCTGATAGCATCAGCATCTCACTTTCCAGCTCAAAGCAGACAACATTTTGCTGGGACATTTCCAGAATAGTGTTATTTAGTGTCACAGCAACAGACTGGTCAAATGAATCTGCAGATCCAAAAGTGAAGGAAAGGTAGAATTAAAATGAGACTTTGTGTATGTCCTCTATCTTGCAGGCAAAATAAAAAGTGTCACAGAGAAACTGATGATTGCTAAATCTCATTGGCTTACCTTCACTGCTTATGGTTTATTAGCCTCTATATTTCTTTGCTCCTTTACAGTTCTTCTTTCATTTTCTCACATATTCTAGACCATTCCAGTCTGTTGTTAGATCTTTTTGTTGATTTGCTGTAATATTGACATCTAAATGTTGCGGAATGTTATATAAACAAAGACTCCAATGACACACAAAAAAAATGTTCAAGGCATTTTGGACTCTCTTGGTTAGCTGCTTACCAGAATTAGTCTGCCAAGTTGCCATAGAGCTGAAGGGAAATTCAGAATGTCCAGAAATTGGAGGGTGGTTTAAAAGGTGAATGAACAGTTCCAAGGGGCTAATTCAATGTGAGAGGTCGTATAACCTTCCACTTCTTAGAGGGATTGATTCAACCACTCATAAAGAGTGTCAATTTGCTTTTCTTTATATAAATGAAAACATTTAGAGAAGAAGATCCTTCCTTTTTTCCCCTGAGTCCTCCAGAGAAAACACTCTATCTCCATTCACTTTGAGCAATGGCTTAGGTCCCTCCAGACCATCACACTCTGAGGTGGAGCTTGGTGAAAGCACTGTCCTTCTCACAGGCCTCTGCTGTTCTTCCCTTAACAGCAGCTTGCTGCCATTAACTGGATGCTTCCAAACACCTCTGAAGTCCTACAGCATCTGGTCCTTGGGCCAGATGCCATAAATGCTAATTTGTGCTGGAGAGAGACCCAAATCCAATTATTACTGCTTAAGGACAGATTTTTTTTCCCCCTCTGCTTGTGCCATTTCTTCCTTATGCTCTGCCTTTTGGCCACAGAGGACTAAATCTAGTAACCTAGATGTTCAAAACAGCTGAAGCTTCACCCTGTAGCATTTCATTATGAGCCACCTATCCAACTAGCTGCATGGCTAGTGACCAAGATACAGAACATCTGGGGTTTTCTGTTGAATTGTTTGTTTAAAAAAAAAAAAATTATGCACTGTTGTTTCATTTTGTCCTGGGTTTAATGAGTTTCATTTATTTATTTAGTATAACTTGAAGTTTGCAATTTCAAAATCAAAAAAGGAGATTACAAAAATCAGTAAGGAGAAGGATTCTGCTGAAAAGCCTTCTCTGTATTTCAGTAAATTGTTTCCAGATCCTCTGTTTCACAGAACATCAGCTGACTTCTCTTTTTTATCAGCTATGACGCTTTTTTCAGTCCTTTCCCGTGCGTATGATTTTCATGGGGTTCTGGAGGGAAAGCAATTTTATTTTCTCAGAATATTTAATTTCTTCTCCAAGGTTTCTGTTCCTTTAAATGTATTGTCAGCTGTCCTAGGAAAGTGTCATGCTTATCTTTACCCATCCTTCTCAGCAGCCTTGAATGTGTATATGATGGTGATACTACCAAGGCACAATTTTTCTGCGATGCAAAACACTGCACAATTCCCCATCTGCTGTCTCATGTGCAAGGGCTTACTTGTCATCAAAGAGATACAATTTTTTTTCAAAAATTGGTTTTTATTAGAGTCTGCCAGCCAAACATTACTGCACACTGAAAACTCTTGGGCCTTTTACTAGCTGATTTCCATGAAGGTTCCCTGAACTACATCCTGAGAGGGGACAGGAATCAGTGTGTAGTATATTTATATTAAGGGAGATACTGAATATATAGTTCCATCTATCCAAATTCTGCCAGGCAATTGTCTCAGAAGGAACTTAAAAAAAAATTCTCAGAATTAAAATCACTTTAGATTAGGTGAAACAGGCAAGGACATAAGTTTTTGTTTCACAAGGAAGCCTGTTTAGTTGCCTGGTGTCAGAGGCTTCTAATTACTCTGGTCTAAGGTTTTCCCTCTTCCAATCAGTCCATACACTCTTCCTTCGATTAGTACAATAGTCTGTCATGTTTTTACAGTGAGCATGTTAATCTGAACACTGACCTTCACAGCCTTGTCCCTGGCTATGCTCAAAGCTGACTTTGTGTGAAGCGTTTTCATCGCTGGTGTCAAAAACCTTCAATAATTAAAGTTACTATCACATATGTACATTTTTTTCCTTTTCTTGTAATAAAAGAAGTCTCCTCTAGAGCAAACAAAGACAGAAAAAATTAATTGATCTGACACTTGAGCTGAGAAGACATACTTTAAGGAATACTGCTTAAAGGACAAGGAAGTTTGGAGTCTCAAATAATTAAAATGAGAATTTGGCCAAGCAAATGAAGGCATCTTCTTTCAAGATATTACTTCATGTAGACTTGCAAAGTCTTTTGTAATGTCTTTTAATGCTGGATGTTATTTCCGAACTCTAGAAAAGCTGCACAATTAAGCTCAGAGTATATTTTTCTATTAGAAAGGCAACAAAAATAAAATTACAATTATGCAATTTTATTCAGGATGTGTAAGGTATAAAGAATTTTATTTTCACTTCAGGCTGCACATGCTTGCTCTATTTTCTCCAAGTCTTCAGTAGGCTTGGATGCTATACAGGGAACTTATTTGCATCTTCAGAGTTAGATTGCCAGTTACCAATACTTAGAGCTCTTCTATAAAAGCAACGACTACATTGCCTAAGGAAATTTTATGAACATGGGAGAATACATTCCAATAAATCAATAAACACTTTAGAAAATGCAGGTCAAGGGATGGAGAAAAGAGGGGGCAGGGTGAGGGACAAAAACAAAAGCACCCTCTGCTTTTGCAATGGATTGATGATTAATGAAAGAATTAAGCCCTTGCTATTGAAGTGTTTGAATATTCTTTTTGATCTCTTTATTATAGCAATTCTCTTTCTGTAACTGCTAGCCCTAAGATACAGAATTTGAGATATGTGCCATCTATTTACCAGTCATGTTGTTCTATCAGTCATTCTTATGCAGAAGATATTCATATTCTTATTTCATCTATTTGAAGTCCCTCATGTCCAGCTGTCAGCAGAGAGTATGTCAAGGCCCTCAAAACCTTTTATAAAGGCAGAATAAGTAAACAGTATTTCACTACCTTTTTTGTGAATTTTTTGATACTATAAACTCTCTTTAAACAAATGAAATTCTTGTCAGTAAGAAGCTACAAGTCTTTAACAAAGTATCTATCATAGCATGTCTTTATCTTTGCCACAAGTTCCTTTGCAAGCAATGAAGAAGCCTTAGCGATATAACAATAGTGAACATTGTCTTTGATTATATAAATAAATAAAGCAAGGCAAACATTTGAAACAAAACCACTCCATCAGTTTGTGGTGTTCCAGTGAAAGGGAAGGAGGAGAAGACAAACACTTATAGGAAGGGAAGTTTTCTCCCCATGTAATGGCCACAATAAATTTGTATGGCGAAGAAAAATAAATGTGAGGAGAAGACATGCTCACCTGATGTTGAAGGAAAGCCTGTTCATGCTTAGTGCATTGGAGAAATTATTCAAGAGCTGCTCATCCATATTAGAAATTATTACCCCTGTAATCCTGCCAAGGACAGTGAGACCTATTGTAGTTGACTGGATAAGTACTGGTCAGTCAAGTTAAAGTGTCACAGGGGCAGCTGTAATTTATACACCCATTTTTTTTGACACATCCAAAACTTTTTTTTTTTTTTTTTAAGAAACAGGCCAGAATCTTAGACAACATAAAATGGTACAGCTAGTTAAAGAAAATTACTCCATTCCAGGTTTTCTGAGCTGTGTCTCCTGTCTACAATGCATCACTCTGCCAATACACACAAGCTGGTCACTTTCAGCTTTGCCTGAGAGCTTGTGTGCTTCTGTTTGTCAGCTGTAACAATCGTGGCAGAGATTTGTTTAATTTTGATTAAGACTGAATTAAAAAAGTGCTAGTCTAAACTTCCATGAAAAGCTGAAATGCGTAAGAGGGTCACCAAGGGCAGGACAGGGACCTTAGTGTGCACAGGATTTATTGTGATTAGACAAGCTTTATGCCAATCACCATCATTATCAGGAATTGTATTGCAGGTCAGCAACCAACTTAGAAAGGAGATTGACCATATGGACATAAACCTAATGGATTTGAATTTTAATAAACAGGACAGGCTGACGTAAAAACAAAGAGACATGATAAACTATCTAATGCCAGCTCACTGGTTTGTTGGTCTCAGAAAAAAAAGAGGAGTCATAAAAAATGCATGTTGGGGTGCAGAGGAGGGAAAGAAGATCCTATCTGAAGGGGCACCAAGCTACAGTCCAGCATATCAAGTCCATATCAGCACATTCACATGAGCTGAAAGGGCGGGCTGTGCCCAGTAACGACGGGTCTCAGGACTATGGACGGAGTGTGAGAGACTTTGCTTTTGCCTGCTCTCTACAGAAAGGCTGTCTCTGAGCATCTGACCCTGGTTAGTCCTGGTCCCGAGACTCATCAGATTGAGAAAACAGCCCCAGAGTCTTTTTGCTACTCACCTCTGACTCTGGTGCCAGCACCTAATCCTGTATTATGAATTATCTGCACTATAACAGCAATGACAGTTTAAATGATCCCTGTTCCAAACTGCTCTCCCCTTGCCAAAAAGTCTCCCTATCTCACTATCCAACTGGGGTTTGTGCTCACACTGTAAACCAGGTCAAGAAAAAGATACATTTTCCAAAAAATGCCTTTTGATTTGGTTAATCATTGTTTCCACAGATCAGAGGGTTAAATCGGTTCAGATATGAAGGCAATTACCTATATGGGGGAGGGAGTAAGTGATGCAAGAGGACTGAAAGATCTCTTTATCACAAAGGAAAAGTTTAGTCCAGATCCAGAATTAAGATTTCATGGCCTGGACTTATTTGCGGCAATTTGTGTGCATCTGCTGTAGAGCAGGTACAGAACACAATCTGGAAATTCTGAGTAAGGTAGGGGATATGTTGAGGCACATTGAACAATCAGAGGAATTAGAATGGAGGGGGGGTGAATCAATTACTTGAGAGTTTCCCAGTATATAGTACCTTGTAGGTTAGATATTAGAAAAAGATTCTTCACCAGAGAGTGGCTGAGCACGGAACCAGGCTCCTTGGGAAGTGGCCACAGCACCAAGACCGTTCAAGGAGAATTTGAACAATGCTCTCAGGCCCATGGTGTGGCTCTTGGGGTCTCCTATGCAGGGCCAGAATTTGGACTTTGATGATCCTTGTGGGTCCCCTCCAACTCAGCATATTCTGTGATTGTGTGATTCAGTTTATACCCATTCACCTTTTAGACAAATTCCTGTGCATCAGGTCATGGGGCTTGCATGTAAACGTTGATAACCTCCTACCTGCTGGCCCAGCTCTCAGGGCAAAGCTGAGTACCAGCCTTGGCTCCTGCAACTGAGCCAGAACTGAGCAAATCCCTGCCACCTGCAGCTACTCCAGACTGGAGGAGTGAGGGTAGGTCTGTCACAGATGTGAGGGGTGCAAGGAGCTAATACAGTCAAGAGAGACATTTCTTTCTCCTTCATTTTCTGAAGGTTAGAAGTGGAAATGTTTTGCACTTTACACTGTGCCCTTTTGTCATCTCTTCCTTAACTTATTTTCCTTCCCTTTTCTTTAAGTCTGGTCTCTAAAGACTGCAGCAGAAAGAAAGGGGTGCTTCCGCTCTCCTAATCAGCAATTTCTTTGCTGTAATAGAAAAGTGTTAATACACAAAAGATCAATTCCATACAGAAACTGGGGAGACACAGTTTAGTCCCCACACTTTTCCAATCAAATTAATGTGAGTGCATCCACTTATCTAGTCAGCCAAACACAGAAAGTTTCCAGAACCTATATAACTGGTAGTAATGACAGAAAGGTTTCACATTATCTACCTCATCCACATTTCCTGAGAGATCAATATAGCTGAGCATATCTTCTGAATACTTCCATAAGGAGACAAATATAAAACTTAGTTGCATCAAATGTGTTTAGAAACTAGTTTTTAAATTGAAAATAAGGGAGGAAAATCTAAAAGAATATCAATAGAACGTTAGAATTACATTATTTGAAACAAGGATGAATGGGATAACACAAAGTCAAAAGGATTTACTCAGCAACTTTCCAGCAGTGATAAATGATCTTTGTTAAAACATGGTTGGTACAATGCATTTTACTAACATGTAAAGTGTTTCAATTTGGTCATTTGAAAATGTCACAATGATGAAATTCCTCAAATGGCTTTGCAGTAAGGGGAGGGGACATTAAAACCTTATACGTGTTTTATTTTGCTAATTTCAGGCAAGTTCTAGCCTCTTGAAGAACCATAGTTATTTGGCACATTTGGGCTTTCACTGGTTTCCAGTAAGCACAGTAAGATTTCTGCCAGTATCCTGCAGGGTGGTTCAGTGGAGGTTTAGGACTGGAATTTCTACAGCCTCTGCTTAGAAGCCCTTTTTGACCTCAGGGAAAATACTTTGTGGGAGAGGAACAGATTTCAAAACTACAAAAAGGCTTGGAGGCCTCAGGTGCCATTCACCTCTCTGGAAATGTCTCTCTTGTTTCCTGAGTCTTAGTTCTCCCCTCTGCACGAAGGAATAGCAGCCCATCCCTGCTGTACAAGGGTTCTGTGAGCTAATTAATACCTGTGATTCGTTACAATAGCACTGCAGATGTTTTTTTATACTCTGTGTGGTCCTGTGCTTTCATAGCCATGAAAACGATGCTCGTTTTTCTCTTCTTCTCTCCCATATTTAATATGATTCTTGGGTATGTGTTAATTGGCTGGTTTCAAGGCCATTGTAATAACGTAGATTTGTGTTATGGACCATGAAGCCCATGTGAAGCAGTGGGTCCAAGTGGATGCCATGTCTGCACAAGCTGGGTTCATCTACTACACCCTCCATCCCACACTTGGTTTGGCCAAGTAGATACCGAAGTATGTAGGACAGCCAAAAAAGCCTGGCTCGCAGAGTCAACAAAAATATGCCATGACCAGTGCTGATTTTCTCATGATTAAACATGTGAATTTGCCCCATTGAAAAACATTCAATCATTCTTCACAGCTTTCTAGAACAGGGCAAAAATTTCAAAGTCTACTCTGTTCTGTGCAAAGCAAGCAGCACGCCCCACACCATCACTTTTCTTTAGGAGTCCTGGAAGGCTCACAGGTGTCTGAGAGGGGTCATTTGGGTATTTGTGCTCCAGTTTGCAACATCTCGATCCTATAACTTCTATAACATAACCAAACCTGCATTCAAAGCCAGGGCAGCGCCAAGTCAGTCTGCAGGATCCTACCTCTGTGCTGCACAGGCTACTGGCAAACCTTCATATTTCTGTCATTTGCCAGTGCTAATTTTGTTCATGGTCTTGGACTTGCACTTCCAATTTTGAAGCTGCATTGTGAATAGGTATGTCTAAATGTACCTTATGTTTGGATTAGGAATAGTAATTTTTAACTTAAAGCTATATTTGTAATCCATTATTTTAGCAGCCAGCCTTTAAATCCCTGCACCCTCATGTCACCCCTGTGCCCCTGACAATCCACACAAAGCTGCAGTGCATGCACAGCATACGTTCCAGTGATATGGTTATCAGTCTTGTTTCTGGAAAAGGAGAAAAAGAGATCCTTTTTCAGTAGAGCCCCAGAACAGAAACAAACTGCACTGAAGCCATGCAGCAGTAGGCTCCCAACACATGTTTCATTACAACTTATTCGTATGACAAATTCACATTAGGGTAAAATAAAGTCTGGAGTTTCTCCAGGGCACTTGAGGGGAAATTCATGAGCTCCTGTTGTCAATCAACTGTCTTGACCTCTCTGCCATACATAAGGAAAAGGAAATCATAGCAGGTCTGTTTCCCATCTTGAACTTGCAACTACCAAAGGCAGACGTAAAATGAAAGTGGGAATCCTCTATAGCCTCTGAAATAAATAAATTACTTGAAATAACAGCTGCAGCAAAATGGATCATTCAGAACACAATGTGTCATTCTTCAAGCAACAAAATGCATGGCCTCTTTATGTTTATGGATGCCCTACTGCCTGTGATAATGGAGTGATGAGGTAGAAGAGTAAAAGATTGTCCATTAACACAAAAAAGTGATTTTTTAGCTTGCTGCCTTTATCTTCATGTCATGGTATGAAAATAACCAGCAACATGATTTTTATTTATCAATGTAAATACATGGGCTTTTAAACATATTTCATAAAGAAAGATTAGATTTATTTCCAGTGCCTGAAAGTTAGTTTCAGTAAAGCCAAAATAAGTTTTTGGAGCCATTTCTGCCCCTCTGTTTTATTTTTTATCTTTACAGGTTAAATATGTGTTACTCCAGGAGTAATCCCATTCTAGCCTGTAAACAACAGAGCAGAAACTGATTCTTTATCTTATTTGCACAATATCCAGCACTATTGTAATAAAAACATTTAGTAATGGTAGCACAGATTCTCAGGAACTCGTGCAGCATGGAACTTGTCCATGAAGAGCTAAACATTAAATGTGAAACTTTTTTATCAACTTTGACTTGTCAAAGAAAAAATCCTTCAAGAAAAGTGAACATTGATTACATTCTCATTTACAGAAAAACATTTGAAACATTTTAGAACTGATGGCTATCGCTGTTTTGCCATGGCTTTTCATTTCACAGTGTGTGAATTCATAAAGAGAACTGAAAAAGAAAAAATATAATTTCAAATTCTCTTAATTGAACTGTATCACCTGACCAATATTTTTTGAGGGATTGGGGATACCAGTTCAATAAATCACTCATAATTTTTAACTGTTTCCTCACAGACCAGGAGGTAGATAGAGTTAAAAATTCTTTAATAAACAGGAAAGTGATTGTTTCCTAAGGTGTATATATGTAGTGTGAAGAACTGCAGCAAAATGTGGCCTCAGTTGATGTGAGCATATAGTATATTGATTTTTACGAAGAAATCTTTTGATTCTTTTCTTTCTTTTAGGGAAATGCACTGTTAAGCTTAGTTAAAAGAGAGAGAGGCAAACCAAATCCCAAGCTGTCTTTAATGCAGCTTTCTGAAGATGGCTTTATAAAACCAGAAGGCAAAAAGCCATTTTAAAGTGATTTGCACGGAGGGTATATACCTCTACAGAGAAATCTTAGTTTGGGTCATTTGGATTTCTCTCTTTTCCCTGGAAGCAGCTAGTCAAAACTGTCTGTATGCAACAGAAAGATAAAAATTTCAATTAGGTTGAGTGCTGTCATAAGCAGACTACATGAGAAGGTTTGAGATAATATGCATTACATATTGATGTCTATCAGCCCTGAGAACATAGCCATGTTTTATTCCATGCCCCTTTTGTAGGTTTGGCAGCAGTGGCACCCAATAAAGGCCTAATCATATTAATTTATGCCCCTATCAATTATGCATTCAGATTCCCCCGATAGCTTGTCAGTTTTTATTCACTATTTTCTGAAAAATACGCCTATTACAGTTACTGAGCAAATAGGAGGACTGTCAGAAACTGAGATTTAAAGAATATTACTTAAAAGGGGTGGGTTTCTTTAATTTATAAATCTTGTACTATCTGTCATGCATTTGTTAGTTTTAAAGGAGGTGACAGTGCAGGGACAGATGTCATGTTAAGGACTTTCTGAAGACAAGGAGAAAAGTCTCCTTAAGAAAGCTCTGTGATTTATTCAACTTTTCTAGGAAGAAAAGTGTTCTGTGGTCTGTAGATGTAGTAAAAATGGATCATCAATGCTAGTTTAATATGAATTTGATTTTGTGCTTCTCAGTTGATGTTTATCTATAAAGAACTTATCAGTTTACAAGGTGCAAATACTTTTGTTTTCTGGTATGGGCAACAGTTTTATAGCCAGCAGTGTGGCATTGTTTCAGACTGTGTTCTAGATCCAGCTCCATATTTAGGGTTGCCACAAATGGTAAATAAGACACAAAAATAGTTGTAGTGTATTATGTGTAGCATTTAATGAAAAGAATAGATCTTGGCACTAATTGTCACAATGCTCATTTCTCCATTCTTGAAACCAGACTGCTGCACTTCAGCTGCTCCCTACCACTGACCGAGAGAAGTCCCTTTTTTCCTACCTCTGACTGCATCTCCCTCACTCCAAGACCTCCACTTCAGCTTCTCCTCCTTTTCCTTGTTCACTTCCAACCTCTCCCTCTTACTTCTAAAGCAGCTAACCTGATTTCACATCCTGTTATACCACTCTCTGCTTCCAGGCTTTCCCTCCACCCTTTTCTTTAAGAATGTGTTTTTTCACTAGGGCCTTTAAGTGTGAAGAAAACTTTAGAGAAGGAAAAAAATCAGTGGAGGGAGGAAACCTCAGAAGTGCTAATGTTGCTGTTTTATCTTATCTGATATTCTGTGTGTGGGATTTGCTTCTCTCTGGGTGAGCCCAAAAATGCATTCCTTCTGGTGTAAGTGGGGCTTAGGTTGAAGACAGGCTGAGAGAGTTCAGGTTTTTGAGCCTGGAGAAGAGAAGGCTGCAGGGAAACTTTATAGCACCTTCTAGCTGCCATAAGATATAGGACAAAGGGAAATGGCTTTGAACTGAAAGAGAGTAGGGTTAAATTAGATATTGGAAAGAAGTTCCTTATTGTGAAGGTGATGAGGCACTGGAACAGGTTGTCCTGGCCTGGACGTGTGCTAAAGCCAGGCTGGATAGAGCTCTGAGCAGCCTGGTCTAGCAGGGAGGTTAGAACTAGCTGATCTTTAAGGTCCCTTCCAACACAACCTAATCTCATTCTGTGACTAAGGATTTCAGGACACTGGTGGCAGGCCTAGAGTCTCCAGCAGAGTTCCGAGGGCTCCATCTTTGTCCTCACTGCAATGAGTTTTATGCAGTCACCATAGGATGAGCTCTCTTCCCAGGGGCTTTACTGGGCCCTTTTCATCCAGAGGGATTTCCAACCCATCTCTTGCCATGCCAGGACTTCTCCCCTGCTGAAAGGTTCAGCAGGATAAGCATCATCCTTTTGCATGATTCTGTCCTGGGGAACTCTCAGAGCATTTCATGCTGTTTTGGAGAAAACAGTCTCCCCTTCCTTACAGGTGAGAAAGGTCTGAATGGAGAGGATTTCTTTTGACATTTGTGTTTTCACATTAAATTGGAAATAAAAATAAACCTTCAGGTCTCTCCTTGGCAAAGTCCTCTTTAACACCAATACAGGGGGTAACTGAGACTATGATTCTTGTTTTCTTCACCCAGTCCTGAGCATGTGCTGCTTTTCAGCACTGTCCAACCACTTCAATAATTAATGAAGGATGAACTCTGGCCTATTAACAAACTTGTTCTTCTTCCCCTACAAATTCACCCACCCTTGCAAAGTGCTTCACCTTCACAATAGGCTGTACCTCCCCTTTACTCTGGCTCTTTGAAGATTTTGCTCTTTGTTCAGTGGAGTTCCCCAGTTCCAGGTACATGTACGGCATTACCTAAATCATCCGGTGTTTATTTTAGTCTGACGGTGTTAATGAGGCTTAGCTATGTTACAGCATTTAAAATCTTTGTAGTATCTTAAACACATTGTATCTTAAAGTATCCCCTTCAGGTATGTAAGTATTATCCAAATCATATAAATGAAGAGCTAAAAACAAATGTTTAGGGATTTGCCTGAGGCCATGCAATAAGTCAGTGTCAGAGCCAAGAGTCAAACCCACCTATTTGTGGTGAGTCAGCCCACGCTGGCATGGTTTGATGTGTTCCTACCATGGAAATCAGCCTATTCATTGTGCATAGTACTCATTTCAATCATTTCATAAACTGGCTCTAGAAGTTGCCTTCCCTTTAATAACAACTTTCCCAGAAACGCTTTTGCTTGCCTCACTCTGTATACTTCCTACACATCGACATAGGGAGCAGCATGTGGTATGCACAGCTTGCATAGTTGCTGGGGTTTCTTGTGTTTTGAGGCTTTTTTTCTTAGCCAGAAATTAGGTAGAGGGGACTGTGTTCCTAAAGGGTTATGAAAATTTCTTGTGTCTGCCCTTGAAATTAAGAAGTATCTGGACAACTATTTACCTTGTGGGGTTTATAGTAGTTCACATTCCATAATTTTCTTTTCTCTACTTTTTCAGAAGTCATCAAGGCTCTTAGGGAAGGAAGTGTGTATGTAAATGGCAGAAAAACATACAGAGTACAAATAAGTTTGAGAACATTTATGCTGGGAGTCAGTAATCCAAAAAGTGATGAAATAGTAAAGTGACAAGACCTGGCCTGAACATCTGAAACTTTGATGATGTTTGGCAGAGAAATTGAGACCAATTAAAGGGTGCCTCTGGGAAGCTTTACCTTGCATGACCAGAACTTCTACACAACATCTCCTGCACTCGGTGCTTTCACAGGGCTAATGCTCATGTGAATATGAATGGGTTTGCCAGTTTAGTCAGCCACAGGAGTTTAGTCTGCTCTTGGTTCAGATGTGTTTCTGTAACACCTTTTGTTTCTTGAGAAGACCTTGTGGTAATTAGCAGTTCAGCCTGACCCTGTACTGTTGTCTCAGTTCCCCTTTCAAAGTATTTTGAGGTGTTAGTGGAGTGAGGGATCCTCTCTTCACTTGCTTTCTCAAACTTCCCCATTTAAAACTGAAGTGCCTAGGGGTCACTGGTTGGCATTTAATAACTGCACTAGCAGCTTTCTCTCCATCATTATGCTAGATTTTTATACTTCAGTATATTTGAGTCTTAAGTGTTTTCCTTGACTGGCAGCCCGAGGATTATAGCATAGCACTCAGAAAAAGGATAAAATTGATATATCTTTTAAACTCCAGAGACAAAGGCACAGAAAAACATTGCTGGATAGTACTGAGATATTTTACCTCTTCCTAAAACATCACGTAAATACAATCAGTAGCATAAAAGAACCTAGAGGGAGCAGAAATGTAGTTAGATAATAAATTAATCTATTTGCAAAAAAACCCCAAAGCTGATAACAATATACTATTGGAGACAAAGCAGTTTCTGAGTGGGAAAAAAAGAAATACAGACCTCTTCAGACAGCCTCTCTTTACTGTGAGCTGTAATCCATGGTGGAGAATAGAGCTTGAGAGGCATCTTGAGAACTGCACAGGGAGAAAGCAAAGCAATAGTGCCTCTGCATGTGATTTTAGAAACAGTCGAGCCAGACCTTTTTTCTGTACATCTCATCACCTAAACTATTCAGGCATGAGCCCCTGGTAAAATCAGAGCTACTGGTACGTGATACGGCAGTGACTGACCTCATACCCAACACCTTAAGGAGAAAAGCGTGTGGAAGGGTTTAGAGACTAAAAGGTTCAGGCTGAAAACATGCTTCATCTCTGTTTCTAGCTGAGGAGAAGTGTGTGCTGGCAGTCAGCTGTTTTTCCAGATGACTTTTGGGTTTAGGTGATCATGTGAGGGCCTGACAGGCAGATTCATCAACGTATTTTTGATTTATTACTTTTCTGCTGCAAAACAGAGTTTTTAAAAATGGAGATCCCAATAAAAAGATCTATTTCTCTTCCAGTTTCCATTCCTTTGAAAAATAAAAGCAATAATTAAAAACCAAAAATGAAAGAGGAGGTGTAGAATGGAAGTTCCTCTGCACAAGTTTTTTTCTGACAGGAAAAGAATACACACTGGTAGTACCCCATTCTATTATTATTTTAATCATTATTTTCATACAGTTGTTTAAGAGGCCATAATTTCAAACCTGGACCTCAAGGAGAATACTCACAATAACAATTCACAGAGAAAAAACTTACAAGAACTGATTAGAAGCACGAAGAAAGTTATCAGTTATGAGAATCTGAAAATTTTCCAACAGTACTTTCCAAAATAGAAGTAATTAGAGAATACTAGGAAGGAATCTGAAAACTTGAATTCCTGAAGGTTTAAAAAATAATGCAGCTTAGTGTGAAGGTGACAAAAAAAGTAGTAAATTAGAGAAGCTCTTAGAAGTCTAAAGTTCCTGAAACTAAAGCCAAAATGTGCTTGAACAGTGAGATTGTTTCAAACATGAAATAATTTCTAAAAGAATTGGAGAAATTATACAGATTGTATAATTGTAAGAAAGGGAGTACATTGCTGGATTGAAGTATATTAAAGATGGTGAATGTACTATTCCTCATCTTTACACATTGACCTTGTTTCTGTGTTCAGAAACCATATAGAGAGTTGTTGAGTTGGTCAATAAACTAATCCAGCCATCAATAAAGCACACCTTCTTGTTTATTAATATGTGATTAAAAATGTATATGATAAAAAGATATTGACTGAGGAGAGTTTGGGTGACAAGAACAATTATAGCTTCAAGCCTAATCAGTACATGAGCTGTTTAACCCAGTGAAAGTCAATAGTCTATTTCTGAACAATTACACATTTTGTTTTAAATAAACTATTTGGATTTTGTTAGTGGTCTCATTTTCTCTTCCAGATTTAGACATGAACACAGAAGCAGAGAGAAACAGCCACAAAATAAATCACCCAATATAATTCCACTTTATGGTCCTTGTATGATAAATTGAAAAATACGCAGCAAATAAGATTTGTTTTAATTAAAACTTGCTAGCCACAAATAAATTAAACTTGGAATAAGTATGTCTCTTTTTCTAGTTTTATTACTAGTTGCACTGGTCTTAATCATATTTCTACAATGTCCTAATTTATTTATTCTTAAATCTTCTGTTGTTGTTTCAAGTCAGTCATCATTTTGCTGCATCCAAAATGTTCCATCTTGATTTTATTAAAGCAGTTTCTTAAATCTAATGAGAAATTATAATCAAAAGCCATTTAATTTCTTCTGGAGTGATATTTAGTTTTTACAAGCTTTCCTCACAGCTCAATGCATCCATCACTCCAGTTCAGGATGAAAGAATATTCCATAAAGCAGGATATCTGATGAAAAGTCAGTAGCAACACAGAAAAGTTTGAGCTAGGTGCATCTTTAAACACCAAAATATTCCAGCCTAGTGGGCATTCGGCACAAACTGGTTGCTGGTGAATGAGTCATACATTCCTGAGCAAGAACACAGGGTCCCTGGCTTGTCCCCAGGATGTTAACAATTAACCATAGGCCCAAAGCAAGCAGCATCAGATGACTGGGCTATCCACATGCAGAACTTTTAGTGTTTTTAGCACTGGTTTGTTGTGCCAGCGTTCAAGATCCAGTTAAATCAATGGTACTCCCCAAAGTGTTTGCAAGTTGTAAATCTTTTAAGTGCCAGATCAGAAAGCTCGTTATCTATTCCATAAGTATCTTGTTCATCAGTTATAGTGACTGGCACTTCCACAGATATTTTTGTAACCTGCTAATCATGTCATCTTCTTAATTCCTTTGGAGGAATAAACTGATAAAAACTTCAGAAACACAATCTTTTGCATTAAAGCTAACAAAATTCCCTAATTTATTCTTCTCAAACGTGTTTGGTTTAGGTGAATGTAAATTCACCTTGTTTTTGATTGCTGCTGTAGGAAGTTATTTTTTCACAGGGAAGAACAAATGAACAGAAAGAGAAACGTGCCATTGTGCTCACATAGCCTTGAAAATTTTAGCTTCTTAGAAATCAGTCTTGACACTACAAACACTCTTTTCTGAGTACCTTCATGTTAATGTATTATTTCTGATCCGATGTACGTAAAAGCCAATTGTATTTTCTCCTGACTGAGCAAAGAGTCACTGACTCTTAAAACCAGAGTAAGTCCTCCAGCAGGTCAGTTCCACTTCATTGTGGTGCAGTTTCAACATTTTTCCTGGACATGTCTGATTCTGATTCTGGCTCGTGAGGAGGTGGCAGACTGGTGTAGGCAGAGTGTTGGTACAATCCCAGCATGGCACCTGCTGGTCAACAAGAAAAACTTTTGTGTTCTCGTGTCTTGTGACAGAAAACTCACTGAGTCAGCTTTGGTTTGTTTTGGATGGTGGTGTCTGAAGCTTGGGAGAAGCCAGAGAATGCTTGTCCAGCCATTGAGGGATTTCTACTTTAAAAAATTCCTCTTTAAACAGATGGTACAGTCTGTGCCTCAGGAGTAGGTGTGAGGATACAGCAGCTGTGAGTAAAGGAATTGTCCCAAAAGACAAGTCAGATCACCTGAGATAAGAATCTTGCCCCAAGTTGCCTTCAGGAGAAGACAGCTCTGTAGCTGCATGGTGGAGCTTAGGGAAGCCAGCCCCAGCAGCCTGATCACTGTGGAGCTTCCAGGGCAAAACTTCTCTGCTAGATGAGACAAGTACAAAAGGAAAGGTCTGAATCTCTTTTATCTAGGGCACTGATATATCTGAGAAATTCCTAATGCATTCAAATCTGAAGAAAGAGTTGGGTTTGATATCCATCTGTTTCAAGATAAATGAGAGTTTCTCCACCAAGGCTGTGGAGGATATAAATATGCATAGAGAAAACTTATTCCTGAAGAGAAGATCTAGTGCACTTTCACATTAATAGGTGTGACTCTCCCACCACAATAACATACTGCCAAGCAGTAAAAAAATATATTCTGGGAGGCAAATTTATTAGGATAAAAATCTATTTTTCTGAGTTTAAATTTACCCATCTGCTTATCTTCAAACAGAGTCTGAATACATCATTGCTGATTATAGGCTCTGTTCCAGTCCATTACTTGATTCAGTCACATGCTTAAAAATACTAGTTCAATTAAGATTGTTCGTACATTTATGACCCTAAATATGTGTACTACTGTACTTTATTCTTCCACTGAATAAAACAGGAGTTTAATTTGGTTTTAGATTTTGGTTATTTGTAATGCTCTTCCTCAGCTTTTCAAATGAATACTCTAGCATTAACTGTATGAGCCTCAGCATTAAGGAAAAGCGAGCCTGCAAAGCAAATACCCAACGTGTGTTGATTTATTAGGAAGGTGAATTAAACAAATGTGCAGTTACTAAAAGAAAATACATACTTTTCAGGTGCAGAGAACTTACAAAATCGTTAAAATAGGATAGTGTTGAGGATTTTTATGATGGCTAATAATTAATTTCTGGTTTTATTCATCTCAGCATCCTCATTTATAAGTAAAGATGAAGTTTGATCTTCAGCATTAGCCCCCTCTATGCAATTCTACACCCTTTACCTTCTTCATTGTTGTTGCCTTTTGTCGATGCAGAAGATGGTGACTTACTGGGCTTTCTACATGCTGTTGTCCTCTACATTCTGTACAAAACAAAATATTAGTGTGTCTGTTGCAGTGAATGCATGCAATAGCTGCTTTTACAGGAGCTTCCCTTAAATAGTGAGAGTTCAAATATACAGAATTTTCACTTCTGTTATTATCAATACATTTTGTAATGGATATTTAGTTTAAAAGCTATTCCATTTTTTGAAGGGAAAGCTAATCTGAAAACTTCTTAAGAGTCACAAATTAAAGCTGCCTCTTCTCAAGCATTTACCACTTCTCTGACTCCTCTGCTAAGTGTCACAATTAAGGCTGCATATGCTCCTTATCCTCAGAAAGGTGGAATGACCCTGGAGGGAAAAAAAAGGAAAAAAACTACCCCACAAAAGTAGTTTAAACACTGTAGCTTTTCTCAACAAGTTGAACGTAGTGAGAGACCAGTGCTCATCTGCCTTTAGGGAGGCTGGCTCTTGCCTAGGCAAAGGCTCCTCTTTACCTCTTTGCAAACCTTCCCCAGGAGTGAGGCCACACAGCTGGTCCAGAATATCTTCCTCATCCTAAATTTACTTTCCCAGAAAACGATGCCTTTCTTTTCCTGTGTACTGGTGATATGGGTGAGTGAGTGTGGAGTTTTTGAACATCTGTGACAAGGATGGACCTGCCACTGCTAGTGGAAAAGCCGTTCTCATACCCAGAAAATCAGAATAAACTTTCATTTTACTCCTCTCTCTAAACTCACACTGGGAGTGTCCAAGTCAGTTATATCATTGGTGTATTTATGAACAAACCCTTTCCCTTGGAACATGTGTCTATGAAATATTGCAGTGCTATTGCACTGAGTGCTAAATTTATACTCAAATGATTTACTGTGACCACCCCTACTCCTGTTTGGGGGCCTTTCTCGTCGCATAGAGATACAGTCAGATTACTGTACATCAAAGCAGGTACATACTTTTATATAATGATCTATTCATTCACAATGAGTTATACCCACCTCAGGGGTGGGATGATACAGGATTATCATCACAAGCAGCAGTAAAGCTTTATTGACATGAATACCAGATCTTTGACTTGGTCAGATACACTGAGTAAAGCTTTTTTTTTTCCTGTTCTCTTCTATTATTACTGACCATGGTGAGAGGAATCTTGCTCTGCAAAGAGTCTGATAATGTATAGGATATACATACAGCAGGAGATAAACTGTTTTCCATCAAGATGACTTTTGTACTACATCTTGAAATTGTTTGTTTTGTCATTATCAATGATAATAGGAGAGATGTGGATGTCACACTTAAATTTTTGCCTCCAATACAAAATATATTTGCTGTTATCTGGGTCAAATGCAATTCCTAAGCAGCCAGGTGGTCACCTCTGCATTGCATAATTAAGATTATATTTGTTTTTCTGTCTTGTATATTGGTTTAAAAGTGATGGACTTGGAAGCATAAATTGCTTTGTTAGGAAATCCAAGCACAGTACCAAATGTGAACAGGAACAAGCAGAGGCTCTTTTCTCCAGCAGGTCACTTTTTCTATGCTTGCTTTTGAAATAAGCTCGCTCTCTTATGCACTGGGAACTTCCCATACTTGGGGTCTCTAGAAAGCATTGAGCAATTTACTGTCTAATGTTTCAATCAAGCCTGTGGTTTGTTAGAGAAGAAAAGAGTTAGGCTGTGGTGGTAAAGGCAGTGCTGTAGAGGTCTTTGGCTCAGAGGAAACAAGACTTTATTTGTTACAAGTTACCACTCAAAATAATGGTGACTGCTGATTGCATTAGGTCTCCTGAAGCTATCTTTGTACTCTGCTCTCATGCAGTCTCTGTGCTACTAAAAGCAGAATGAGTTTTCTCTTTTTACATCTGCATTTATTTATCCTAGTTGTTGAAGCTATTGGAGGTACAATTTTACAATGCCACCGTGGCTACTGCTGGGTAAAAAAACCTGAAACCTGCCGGCTAAAAAAACCTGCTGAACTGCAGGTTTATTCTCAATGAGAATCTGCGTCGAAACAAAGTAGGACTAGCAAATTATTGTCTCACTTCCTGTCTTGGATCAGTGAATGAATTTTAATCCACGGCTAAGCAGACAGTTAATCTGGCTGTTTCAGTGAGAGCAGCAACTGCTTGACTCCAGGCCAAGGATCCCCCAACTAAGGTCAGAACCATGCGCCTGGTGAGGGCACTTCCTATCTCTGACTAAAAGAGGAGATTCTGGAGCTCTTCTAGATTCTAGCAGAAAACAGAAATTCCGAAGTTTACAAGTAGGTTTTTTCCCTGTTGTTTGTGTAAATCCAGTCAGATGTATGGCAATCTGTAGGACTGTTAGTGTTAAATCCATCCCTCTGAAATACTTTGAAGATTTTAGTCCAGTTCCAAATGAATAGGTTTCAGTGCTACCCATTAAAAAAGGAGTTAAATAGATGCTTATTGGGAAATTAAAAAGTTAGAAAGTACTTGGGCTCTCCTGTTTGATTGCCCTTTTGCTATTATGCTTAACTTTGGTATGACACACACAAATTAAAAGAATATTTCAAGCTCTATAAACATTTAAAGCCAGTAGGAAGTGAGAGAATGAAAGCTAATCACATTGCCCAGGACCAATCCCTTGTGCAGGCACTTTATCATTAAACCATCACATATCAGAGATGACAAGGAATGTTCCAGGGGAAAAAAAAAATGTTTTCCTCAAAATTCAGACTATGTAAGAGAAAAAATGCCAAGAAACAAAGGGAAAGAGAGGTGGAGTAACCACAAGGCAAGCCACTATGGCATATACCTGATGTGAAGTGTCCTTAGATACAAGCGCTTTCACCAGTACAGACACACACTTTTAGTCTCTTCTGGGTCAGCATCTTATTTCCCTGATCTCTGGTACCCTGGTCTTGTTTTGTCTTTTTTCCTCCCTCTCCTTCCCCTCCTTTACACAAATAACTTTACAAAGCCATTGTTTCATCTGCTCTTGTGCAATGAAATATGAACACAATTTGACAGGGCAGTGGGGTTTTTCTGCTTGATCTTCTTCACAAGCACCTCTTTGGCTTGCAGAGTAGGGCATAGGCAAAAGTTTCTTCAGGAGTTATTTCCAGTGTTAAACTTACCTACATGGGGCCATATCTGGGGTATGTAAATCCTAATCTTGTTCTTTCCTGTTCTTCTCCCCACCATGCTATAGCATCTGGGTGCTTCTTTTTTACAGCCTGAAACTGAAGGGATTATATCATCCTATCCTTTTTTATAAATCTCTGCTCCAAACAAATGAGATTAAAGTAAAAAAATGCCTGCTAATTTTGGGTATCCAATTAGAGATATTATCTACTTGAATTTTCAACCTGTTTGGCATTCTGCATCGCTTGGCCTACTCCATGCAAAGTGAGAGATTCACTTCAGCCCACCAGACTCCAAAATTTCAAGATGGGCCCTCATCATATGAAAAATATGAAATCTCAACTAATTATTGCCTCTTGAGGCAACTTTCCACACACTGTAGAATCTTTGAGGTGGAAGGCGAATAGAAGCAAACTCAGCAGGTGAAATTCCTCAGCCGCTCTGCCACAAAGTCCTGCTTTCCCTCCTTGTAATTCGCTACATTGTACATGAGCTGTACCCAGCTCTGTAACAAATTAGACAGGAATCCAGTGAATAAAATCTACAAAGTACTGATCTGTTCCCAGAGGAAGGGTACCTTGCAGGGTTTTGTTTCTGCTTCGCGAAATTTGTGGAATATAATCTGTGTGGTCATGTATCCTAATGCACGGCAGCTGAATCGAAGCGCTCTGAACCCCTCAGGTTAGGCATCCTTAACATCCACGATGTGGCGGCTAGTGTTGAATATATAACACACTTCCTTAGTTCAGTGGTCACACACACAAATTAAAATATGTTTTGAATCATCTCAGAAACACTTCTCGTGAAGGTCAGTTCTTTTTCAGCATTAGCAAGCAGACTCTATTCCAAATAAAAAGCATTAATTATGTAGCTAAACTGCATCGACTATAAATAGTGGAAAAAACTCCACATTTTGACTTTCAGAATTTCTACCATGTTTCAAAGGAAATTCAGCCCAGCTACTCTGGACATCCTGCAATTAAGCATCCTTGCTCTTAGCTGACAACATTAGTTGGTTTTTCCAGCCTTGCCCTCCTATCTGCCCTCCAGGCTCCTCAACAGAACAGTTTCTGCTCTCTCTGCACAACCTCTGTGTCTCCTTACCTAATCAGTCCCAGGCTCCTGCCTCCAAACACCAGTCCCAGCTTTTCTCTCTGGCTGGGTTGGCTGCTTCTATTGCCTGCTCTGTCACAGGCTGGGTGGTTTTTTTTCCTCTGTGTTGTATTCATGTGGAGACCTTTCCTCTTGACACAACCATCAAATCACTTGGAGCTTAGGGGAGATAGGATTCCTACCTCTCAGATTCCGCTCCATAGCTCAGGCTCACGGGGGAAACTTGGATGTGGGGATTAAAGTGGAAATCTAGCCCCACCACTATATCCTTAAGCTTCTGTTTGCAGAGAGGGACAACCTTTAGCAATATCTTTTTCCTGCTAGAATAAAAGAAATCATTGCTGGCCATCTGTTCATGACATAATTTCTAATATTTATAAGTTAGACACATTTAGATAAATTCTCAGACATAGAAGGAAAAGCACGTTTTAAATAAAAAAGGTCACATTTTGAGGCTGTGCTTCAAAGCCTGAGGGCAGCAGAGCATTTCAAAGGAAAAAGTTTCCATTTTAGTATGAGCAAAACTGTTTATTTTTCCATAACCTTGTTCTTGGAAATGGACAAATTGTTTTGGCAGGTATTTTCAAAATAATCTGCCCAGTACAGACAGTCAGCATATCAGTTTTCAGCCTAAGTGATGATGTTTTTTCTAAAGCTACATGCAACAGAAAATGTGGTCTCTGCTGAGAAATGTTTGCCAACCCCAATACAACGAATGGCAGCTCATCTACTTTATTCATATACCTACCTATATTCATACATTATCACAGATTATGTCCTCTGAGGATTTCTGGGTTTTTTTCAAACATCAATTGCCTCATGGAAAGGCAATAGGGTCAGTGACTCTTACTTCCCTATTTTAGAGGAAGAGAAACTAAAATAAGAGGAAAGGAAAAGAAAAATCAGGGATAGAATAAAAAATAACATCCTGATCTGCTCCTTACACCCCTATTTAGCACCCATTGGTGCTACCTTTGAGGGGTGTCATTTGTGCACTGGTCCTCTGGTCTGGAGTACTGCAGATGCTCTTTACACGGCGCAGACACTCACGTCTGAGATAACATCCCTGGTGTAATTACTGTGATTTAACTCTCTGTGATCTAAAGTTTTGGGGGCTGTAAGAGCAGGTGCAGGAGATATCTTCAAATAATAGTTTAATTCAGCTAAGAGCAAGCAGCCCCCACACTCAGCTTGTATGAGTACATCAGTACAGTATTAAAAACCCAAAGTTGAAATATTTTGGTGTCATCTGATGAAACTCAGGGACAAGGTCCTGTGGAAGAGAGAGAGGTGTAGGGGGAAAGCTGTGGTAGGGCTCCACCAAGACCAAGCCGGTTGCTGGTGTGACCCACTGGGTGATGGTCACTGCCTCTGCTGTTGCTCCAAGTTGTCTGGCTGGGGTGAGCCCCAGCAAAGGCACCGGCCAGAGATGCTGGAGGCCTGAGGTAGACAAACTGCATAAAAGTTCCTGCCACAGTCTAGCTCACTTGAGAGAGTAAGAAACACAGTTAAGTGTTAACAGTATGTGATGAGATAGCCCCATGCAGACCAAAATCATCCCACCAGCAACAACAAATTCCTCAGCTTAAACTGCGGCTGTCTTCAGAGAGAAAAAAAAAAGAAAGGAAAGAATTGCCAAATCAAACTGCTGACTCCTTTTTTCTTATCAAAACACCACAGCATACATCTTAACTGCCTGAAGTAAATCAAATGCGGGACCAGCTGGAACTGGCCAGCTCTTGACCCTCTGTTGATATCAGGTGTGTGCTGCACTTCTCTGGCAGATTAATTTGTGATCTCAAGTAACTAAGAGCCCCTAAAACTTTCAGTACGGCTATTAGGACAAGGCTGAAGGTTTTCTTTGGAAAGTGTCACCACTAAAAAAAGTTGGAGTTCTTCTCACTAGACAGAGATACTCCATTACTGGTGTCAGATGACTTTGTTTTCTCTATATCTCTTTATTTTTAAACTCACACACAATGCAACTGTGGGACAAAATTCAGACTTATGGCCAAAGCCTGCAGGTGTGCATCTGAGTGACTGGCTGTCCCCTTCTGCACGCGGAGCTCCCTCTTGGGGGGATTTGGAAGTGTTCATAGAAATGCATCCCTAAAGAGATCTCAGGAAAAAAAATAGGAGAAGATCTGAGAAAAGTTGCGCAGAGTGCACAGAATTGAGAGCAGCTCACAGACGGGGGCTTGGAGGAGAGTGTGCCCATGTGTGTGATCAATATAATCTATTGTGAAAGAGAGCCTCGATGTTTCTGTGGGGAAAAGAGATTTAGAAAGAAGGTCTTTAATTATTACCTGCAGAGAAGTTAAAGTGTAACTTGGCAGTAACGTACTCCAGTGCCAGTTTTGGAGGGTGGGGGCTGAATCAGCCATCCAGCCTGCCTGAAGTGTGTATGTGAATGGAAAAAAAAATTAATTTTAAAACCATATTTAATTTCACCATTAAGAGAAAAAAAATAAGACAAAGCATTGACGAGGCAACAGCAGAAAGAAAAGGAGTTCATCTTTCAGGCTGCTGACCTCTCTTTGTGCTTTGTGCGGGGGAGCTGCCGAACAGGCTCTGGAGCTTGTAGCACTCAGCGCGAGCTTCTGTTCAGCCCCTCACTGGTGTTTGTACCGCACTTCCCATAGAGCCCAAATCCTCCGCCTTTCTGCCGCGGCCTTTTCCTCGCACACGCTGCTCAGGGGCTCCGGTCACAGTGCCCCGCCTGCTCCGACCGCCTCCCGCTTCCCCGGGGCCGCCGCCGCCCGCGCAGCTTGAGCGGGGCTGCGCTGCCGGCAGCGGCCCCGGGGAGGGGAGACGGGCGGGTGCTGAACTTGCGCATCTCCTGCCCCTTTGGAAAATCACTTCCTCCCTACAAAAAGGGCAAGGAGAGCCCTGGGGTTTCCAGGGTCACGCCGGTACGGCGGTGTGTGTATATACACACCTTTTTTTTTTTCTTTTTTTTTGGGACTTTTGCTTCTTCGGCCGGTCAGTGTGTTAATTAAAAGTTGGTCCAGGTTGGTCGCTTGCAGTCCAAGATGCGCTATTAACACATGAGAAAATTGCAACATTTATAAATATACCAAAATGCAAAAACTGGATAGAAACCCCATTTCCTCCTTACTATTAACTAGCAGTCACATAGAGAAAATCATTAGAGCTATAATTAAATATGGGTCTATTTTTGAAGAATGTCCTGCGAAATAGCCCCAAAATATGATGTAGTAATTTAATTTTTTTTTCCTTTGGCACTACAGGTGCTGGCTATGTTTTTCCTTCATTTCCCACACCATGTATATTAAACAGGGAGGGAACATTGCTCTATTGTAGGTGATGACCCCAGACTTCGCCAGAATATTTTGCTCCTCGGTATAGAATTGTGAAGTGGGTCTCTCTTTCAAAATCTCTATATTGGTTTTTATAATTACCTCGTGGTCTAAACTTCTTCCAGTCTANGGCCCTCGCTCCGCCGAGCGCCTGTGCTGCACGCCCCGCAGTGGGATCTGTCACATTCCAATGGAGAGCTAAATAACTCCCAGTGTTATTTATTGCAGAAAAGGAGGGGTGTGGGGGGGGGAATAAAAGAAAGAAGAAAACAAGGAAAACAAGCAGATTCCTCCCCCCTCCCTTTCACCCCCAAGATTTTATTCTTTCTTCTGGAATATTTTCTCCGCGACCGGTAAAACGCAGTTCAGGGCTCGGCTTTGCTTTGCTTTGCCCTCGGCCGAGGCTGACCCCCACAGTTCCTCCGGGACAAGCAGCCGCGGCCGGAGCCCAGCGCCGGAGGGAGGAACTCGGCGGAGCCCACGCGGCCGAGCCGAGCCCCGAGCCCAGAGCTCCGAGCCTGGGCAGGCGCCGGGATTTAAAAACCCGGGCCGCTCTTGCTGTTACCAGGAGTGCGTGTTTTGTTGGTTTGGCTTTCT
>VXBQ01017259.1:359-21683 GCA_013400175.1 Phainopepla nitens | reverse complement strand
TTTTTTTTTCCTTTCTCCTTTGTAAGATACGGAAGGTGAATAATGAAATCCCTTGGCTAATAGTTTATGAGCCATGAGATTGGAAATGTGTGCGGATGGGCCAGCGCGCCGGGCTACGCGTCACTCGGGAGCTGCGGGAGCCGGGCGCGGGGAGGACAGGGACGGACGGACTGACTGACTGACGGACTGACTGACTGACTGACGGACTGACTGCCGGGGTCGCCGCCCCGGCAGCGGGAGCCGCCACCGGGGCCGAGGGGCCGGGAATGCCCGTGCGGCCGCGGCGTGTCCGCGCCCGGGCACTGCCCCAGGGGGCGGCGGCAGGGAGGGCGGCTCAGAGCAGAGGGCTCGGGGGCCCTGCCTCGGCCCCGTGCGCTGCCTGACACGGGCTCCTGCGCGGCACAAAGGCAGCGTGAGCCCGGCCCGCTCCTCCGCCGAGGGGCGTGGGGGCGAGCGGGGAGCGACCTTTATAACCAGTTTGGAGGGAACTGGGGGCGCGGCTCGGGTGCCGAAAGCCCCTTTCCTCGGCGATCTCGCGGCAGGTCATGTACGCGGGGACGGGGCGGGAGCGGTGCCGCTGCCCCCCTGCCCTCCCGGTACGCGTCTCGGCGGCACCCGCGCCCGTACAGGAGCGGACATTTCCCATCAAGCCCTTGCCACGGGATGTCCGAGGGCATCGCTACCTCCCTGCCATAAAAACAAACCACTCATCAGCTCCGCTCGGTGTGTGCCATCGAGAGAAGTCGCCGCGGTGCGAACGGGCACCATCTGTCCTGCCATTCCGGGAGACGCAGATATATTTCTTTAGACAGGTCAGCAGTTCTTCCCGGCCAGCCCTGTCAGGCACCTGTCAGGGGAGAAAACCTCTTCATAGCTGCCGCGGTGGGATCCTTATCAGCGGCAGCCCCTTTGCTGACAGGGCCCAGCCTTAGGCTTCCCGCAAATCAATGTCCTCGGGGGGCAGGGGCTGTCGTTACCGGGGGATGCCGAACGTGCCGGTACCGCTCAGACCTCCGACAAAACACCGGAGGGAGGGAGGGCGGCGGAGGGAGCCGGCCCCGAGGAGCCCCTAGGCTGCCCGAGGAAGGCCGGGGTGGGCTCTGGAGCAGGGGTTTCCCCCCGGGCCCTAGCCGTCGGGCCAGCCCCGCTGCCCACCCGCGAAGGGCCGGGCGCCCGCAAGGACGAGGTTCCCGCGGCTCCGCTGCGCCCCGCGGGACAGCGGGGTGGGGGGGACAGCACCGCGGAACCCCCACAGCCACGTGTGACGCGGCGCTTTCTTTCGAGCGGGGCCATCGCTCCGCGGCTGACCCAAAGCCCCAGTCACACACTTCGTCCCTACCAAAGTACCGCCTTCTTCCCTCCTCCCCCCCCCCACCCAATAATTCCGACCTGTTTTCTTTCTGTTCCTTACTTGCTTTCAAAATGAGGGCACGTTCAGGGAAGCCTGCCTGCCCGCCTCCTGCACTTCCACGCGGTATCGCGTGGACGTCTTACCCCCCTCCCGCAAAAAAAAAAAAAAAAAAAGGCAAACCAAACCAACAACAACAGGCACCACCACCGAAAGAAAAACCTCAAATGCGCCGTATGTTCCCAACTTGAAGTCGGTGCTAATACGGGTCAGTTCCTGCCCCTAGCTGGGAAGGCAGGGAGGAGAATGTAATGTATAGGTTGGTGGGGGGTGGCGATGGGGGGAGGAACAAAAACAACCCCCAAAATAAACAAACAAATAAATCTTGCGCGCGATCACAATAAAGTGAAATTCCTTTCTACACACCCACAACTTTAGCTCTGTCTGCTGCCTGGGGGGTTTTAATCTTGCAAAGAGAAAGGGGGGCTCCCTGCGCAAAATTACGCCTTCTCCTCTCATTTGTTAGCTGATTCCATCAAAAAGTTCGCTATTTATAGGCTACACACACGAACCTGGAGTAATACAAACCCTCCTGTGTTGTTGCCCTCGCAAAGTGGCCGGTCCTGAAGCATCTGATCGGGTTTGTGTGTGCGCGCGAGTGACAGCGAGACACGCAGAGAGCGCTGCCATCCAAAAGGGGAAAGAAGAGCTCAAGCTGAGAGTCTTATTAATTGCTAAGAGCTGCTCTGCCACCAGCCATGTGAGTACCTAACAATGATCACCTTTTGCACAGATGGTCAGCGTTCAGGCACAGACACTTTCTGTCCTTTTCCTCCTCCCTCCCCTTTCTTATTTTTTTTTATTCCCTTCCTGTATCCTTCTCACCCACCTTTCCTTTTTTTTTCCTTCCTTTTTTTTTTTTCTTTTTAGTTTAAGTTTGCACGGTTTATTCCTCGTGAAGAGAAGGAATGAAATGTGGGCAAACGGGGGAGAGAAAATGTGCCGGCGAAGAGGAAGGAAGGAGTGGTGAAGGGAGAGGAGGAGGAGGAGGGTTTGTTAAGCGATCGCCTTGTCCCCTGAGTCCGAGCCGGCTGGGAATTAGTAACAGCGAGATAGCGGAGGTTGTATCCCTCGCTCTTCCTCCGCTTTCCTTTTCCGGGAGCGCTCAGACCCCCTGACAATTATTACCCGGGTATCAGCGAGGACAACGAGCTGTATTCATCAAACCTCATTTGGGGAAATTGAAAGGGAATTAAAAATAAATAAATAAAGAGAGAGAGCTCGAGATCAGGCGGGGATAAGAGGGTTTGATCGCTCCGCGTACAGCAGTGACTGTCCGTCAGCTCCCAGCCCTCTGTGCTCGCAGGTAGAAAGCGCCCGCAGAGCAGCCCAGTCCCGCGGGCTGAGCGTGCGATTTTGGGGAGAGAGAGAGAGAGAGAGAGCCCCGGCCCCTCGTCCCCGCCGCCCCTTCCCCAGCGAGGGGCACGGGGGGCGACAGGCAGCGCCTTCCTTTCCCTACGCTAGGTGTGAGCGCCTTCCCAGCAGTGCCCGAGCTCGGCGCGGCACCGTGCGCGAACCCAAGCCCCACGCAGCAGGCAGGGCACGGCACGTGGGTCTGGGGAATTGCACAGTTGTTTCCAGAGCGGGCAAAAAAATGCAATCTGTGCTAGGGAACGTGGCTCTTGGAAAGGTAGGTGTCCTGGTTTATGCAGGAATGCAGGGCTGGGAGACTCCGCGTGGAAAGGGGGTGGGTGTGGAGAGAGAAAGAGAATTTGTTTCCAGCGTGGAGAGGCGCTTTTCTAATCCAACACTCGAGCTCCAATCACACACTCTGAGGTTAGCGTAGCATTAAATTAACAGACAGGGTCGGGGTTATCCAGGGCATTATACCGCGTGCCCGGGATGTAACCTCTGCTCATTTATACACAAAGAAGAGGGAGAGACGGAGTTACATCTGGAAAGCCAAAGAGCACGGTGAGTATCGGTATTCGCTGCTCTCCCTCCCATGCCTGGGAACAAAGTTCAAAGGCGGCCGGTGCGGGACTGGGTCTGGCTCCACCGAAGCTCCCGCTCGCTTTGGAGGCGGCAGCGCAGCTGCCTTTGGAGCCAGGACCCCCAGCGCAGCCCCTCCGGGGCGTGCCCTCGCTGAGCGGCAAGGAGAACTTGCGGTATTCTTGGTTAGAACTTTGCTACTTTATGTAGAGAGAAAAAAAAAAAAAAAAGATTGACTTGGATGCAGCGCTATTTATAGGTGGCGGTAAAGGCTCCTTTTCAATAAGCAGCCGTGGAAAAAAAAAACGTCAGAAAACTGGCTGCTTTATTGATCCGAGGTGCTGGACAGTCACAGCCACGCCAGCCAGGCTGCACCCACAAAGTCGCGTCTCCTCTCGGGTTAGGCAGCGAGAAGGGGAATAGGATGCGGGTTTTGCTGACCACTAGCTTGGACAGGATTCCATTCCCAAGCCGAGGTACAGGGCAAAAGAGTGTGGGATGGAAGACTTTTCCCTTTTCTTTCAAACACGCACACAATACAGGGCACCCGCAGGGCTGAAAGTGGGCCAGGACTACACGGTAGGTATCAGATCACACAAAGCAGAGGAAAGAAATCCAGTTAAAAATACATTAGTTGAAATCAGAGGACGAGCTTGATTATTTTTTTTTTCTTTTAAACAAAGGTGCACGTTAGAACAAGCTGGAAGCACTCTTTGTGCCTGACGGTATCCCCCACGCCCATTGGAAATAAAGCAAGAGGCTTGCTCTTTCTTTGCATCTTTAAAACCTTGTTTTAATTAGAATTGCCAAAGTAGGACACCCCGGTGGAAGATGTTTTCAAGTATCCACCTACCTCTCTGCTGTAAGCAGAATTGCTGTCTGCTAAATTGCTTGAAACGCAAAATTCTGCCCCACCTCCAGCTTGGTTTGGCACCTACTCACCTTTCCCCCCCCCGAAACTGCAATCGTTTATGAAAGGTTACTCCATTGGGAGGAAAAGAGAAACCCCAAACACCCAGCAGTAATGAGATGAGTGGACTCCGAGAGCCTCGCTTTGCTCAGTACAACAGGAAAGGCTTCGGACAGAGAGCGTCCCAAAAAAACTCATGCTTCTTTTTTTTTTTTTTTGAAGTGCCAGATTGGGCGTATCCTTACCCTTCTCCTTTAATTTATTTGATTAAATCATAACCAAAACAGACTCATCAGCTTCTCGTATTTCCTCAGCTGTAACCATACGCGAAACCTTTTATATGGAGAGAAGTAATTTGCTTTAGTTAACTCAGGGCACAGGCTGCGCTTAAGTTTTCCTCCCGTTCCCAGGGCAGCGTTTCACGCAAACGCATGTTCCAGCTCTGCCTCCCGCTCCTCAGTCGCCAGCCTCAGGTTTTTAAACTGTTTGTGCCGTTCCCCACCATTCTCCGATTTCGCTCATGAGGGATGCTCACGGCAAAGGCATGCGGGACGAGGGGGCTTTTCCCCCTTGGGATCTGGGAGGGGCGAGACTGGTTCAGGGAACATCCAGCTCGGTTTGAACTCGGAACCGCTCCTGGACCGCGTCCCGCGGCCACCCGCATCCCACCTCGGTACCGGGCTCGCGGCTCGTTCCCGCTCCCGATGAAGGACTAGATTAATTTCACCTTCAGGAAAGCGAGGTTCTCTTAGCTCACTTCTTTCTTAAATCAAAAAGAAAGAAAGGGGGACGGGGGAAAAGGAAAACCTCCTAAAGTTTCTCAGGTAAAACTCGGCTTTCCTTTGGTCATTACTCAAATGAAGAACCGCGTCAATTAACTCCAAATTGGAAATGCCTGCCCGAGAAGAATAATGATAATTCCCTGCCGTTTTTTAAGAGGTAGTTACAGGACAGCACTCAGTGCGTGTGGTCCCTAATGACAGGATTGCTGCCCTGCCCGGGGTTCAGCTCTCCCTGCCCCGCTGGCTTCGCTCAGAGCTCGGGCAGCGACGCGGGGCACGGCTGTCCTGCCCAAACCTTTCCCCTCTTCCCTCGCTCCCTGCCCGCAGCCGCACCGGGTATTTACACCTCCCACAGCCAGCACGGTATGACCACACCGTGAAAACAGATTTAATTACCCTCATCCCTCGATAAGAGGGTAGGGGCCTCATAGCAACAGGTAACGAGGGCACCTGCAGCTCGTCAAGGTTGTTTAACTGATAGCAGAGGAAGCAGGACGCTTGCCAGAGGGTCGCTTTCGGTAAGACGGGTGTGAGGGAAGCGGACCATCAAAAAAGGGGTGCATAGCGATACTTCGGGCAAAAGTTCAACGCTGCTGCGAGGGGAGCGGGACCCCCGCAGCGAAACGGGGCCGCTGCTTCGCCTCGGTTTCTTGCTCGCTGTTTCCAAGCTGTCCCCAAAAGCCCCTCAAGCCGTCCCGCGGAGCGGCCCGGCTCTGCGAGCGCGGCTGTGGGGCGGACACGTGTTGCTCTCCTGGGGACCGGGCCGCCTCCGTCCCCTGCGGGGGATGCTGCCGAGGATGCTCGCTGCGGGCCCTCGCTGGGACAAGGCTGTGCGGCCAGGGAGGCACGGCCGTGTGCGGGGGCAGCCTCCCCGCTTATCTCACGGCTGAGGGCACGGCAGGAGCGGGCGCTGCGCGGTCGGGCACCCACCGGACCCCGAGCAAGCCCTGGCAGGGTCTGTGTGGGGCCGCAGCAGCCGCGGGGCCGCGGCTCGGTGGCGGGCGGGCAGGGCTGACCCTGGGCGGCCGGAGGGGAGGGTCTCCGGCCTGACTCGAAAGGCGGGGGGCTCCCCCTTCCCTCCCTTGCCTACCCCTCCCCGGCTCTTTGTTCTTTGCCCCTTTGTTCTTCCTCTCGAAGTTTCCGGGGGGTTTGCTGCTGCGGAGCAAAGTTGCCGAAAGCCGAGGAATTACAATAAGTGGATGTCTGAGCAAGGAAAGAGGGTGGGGGTCCCTTCCCAGGGCTAAAAGCTATTCCCCTGATTCCGCCGCCTTGTCCGCTTGCGCAAGGGGTCGGTGTGGGGTGCTGGAGCCGGGCCGTGCTCGCGGTGATGCTGAGGCAGAAGAGGCTCCTGCGGCCACAGCACCGGGGGACCGAACACCCCTTTTGCTGTTCAAACGCGGTCTGGGGAACAGCGTCCTTTATGGTGGGAAAGGAAAGAAAATAATAATAATTGGTCAACGTGTCATAATGAGATGAGGTGGTAGGTGTCAGAGATGAAGGTTTTCTGAATGCTAGATTTTAGGGCACATGTATTGGTTTGGGATGCAATTTGGATGGCTTTGTCTCCATCACTTTCTTTTTGCTGTTTTTTGTGTTTGCTTAATAGGGCTATGGTAAAGTGTTGTCAGGAGTTAAACAAGTTGGGGATTAATTTCAAAGTAGATGGACTGTCTTCACAGAGCAGCATCACAGCTTAAAAGACAGGCTTAGTGTGTTTAAGGGGAGGTTGCAGCATGGTTCAGAAGTGACAATAATACCAAAACTTCCTTGGAAAAGGAAAATATCTTTATTTGGTACAATGTGGAGTAGTCTAATCCTCTTTACTAATCATTATTAAATGTTAGAGAACTACAAGCTTATTTTGCCTTGCATGAAGAAATCCCAAACAACTTCCCAAATATCTGTTATCACAGAATAACCTATTCCGATACACGAGAGTAGGAAAACACTTTATTTGGGTGAGTTAGATATTAGGAAAGCTGATATGAGAAAGGAAGTTTTGACACGGTGCACTGGAGTAGGTCACAGCAGGTTACAGACAGAGCCAGGTCAGAGTCCTGAACTCCAGCACACTTCCCTAACAGTGCTGCTGTGTTCCCACCTTTATAACTGAGTATGTCATGGATGATTGTAGCACTGCAGCGTTTGCTGAAAAGCTGCATGAATCTAATTCTTCTAATCATGAGAATGTCCACAAATATTTGCTGTTTTTATATAGATGGAGATCCTACAAAATTATTTAAGAAAATATTGTATTTGCAGTAGTTTTCTATTACATTAAAATACCACAAATGTTTGTTGTGATGAGCTAAATTTCCAGCATTTGTATAACTTTTTTCTGGTATTCAACGATGTTGAGGAATTAGGTGAGATCAGATTGTGGTTGACTAAACAAATGTTCTAGACTGGGATTTTTTTTTTATGTGAATACACTTATAGGGGTCAGCCCATCCTTCTGGCAGAGGTTAAACCTATTTTTCCAATGAAATGAGGTTTGATTTGAGGTGATGTGGGGCCTGTTCTGGCTTTGTTTTTTCTGTTGTTGAGGGCATACCATCCCAGTGAGAAATCTGGGAACCTTGCAACTATAAAATACAGCTTTAGCTGTTTCAAGGTGGCAGCTCAAACACAGAAGATGTCTGTGAAAACTTTGACCTTTGTTATTCAGGACTGTGATTCAGAGTTGAATGTAATAACTGGTCAGTAGCAAGTTAGAGAAAGATACAGACATTGCCTCAGATACTTTGGTGATAGCTCGGTTTTCTAGCTGTGTCTCCACACACAAGTCTACTGGCTTATTGCTTAAATTCAGAGGCCAGCAGCACTGCTTACTGTTCTGTTTATTTCCCAGTGCTCATAGTGTGGTGTTGCAATATCCAGGTAAAAATGTTCAATGCCATTTAGAACAAGGAATCTGCCTTAAGCAATGCTGTAATCAGTAACAGCCAACGTTACTGAGAGCAGCAGCTTCTGCAAATGCCTTACTGCCAAAGTTAACCCAAGTACAGCTGTAATTGTGCTCAAAACTAAATAAAAGCAGAAGGATGAGAAGGAGAATAAAAAACCTAACTGGAAAAATGGATTTTAGAGAATGGATTTTAGTGTGTGATAAACAAAGGCTGCTTCTGTCTCAGTAATGATGACATTTAGAGGGACAAGTTATGTTAGTGGGTGCTCATTCAAATAGAGGGTTTCTGCAGCATGAGAAAAATGATTTTCTGATTCAAAAGCATTCACTAAAGAAAGGGTGGCTGCATTTTTTCATGTTAATTAGTATTTTCTTTTTACCTGTAGGTAGATTTCTGCTGATATAGGTAGATTTCCCTTCAGCAGATGAGAAATGTACATACATTTAAAAAAATCAAAACAAAACAGACAACCCCCTACTATTTCCCTTAGAAATTATGGCATTGAATATGAGTTAATAAATATTACACAGGATTTTAGAAGGCAAATCTAAACATATAGTTTGGGATTTTGCCATCTTGTTTTTTGGAGCAAAGGACAAAACTTCTGTTTTGTAGCAGTTTGTTAAACTACTGCATTTAAAGAAGATGTGAGGCAAGACCTCTTACCTCTGCATTTTTATCACCTTTGTCTGTCAGTAAACACTTGCAGAAAATTAAGGGAAAATCACCATTGTTTTTTGTTTTACTTTCCTTGGATTTGTTAATATATCTAGAGCAATTCCAAACAGCATCAGTACAAAAGAATATGGCATAAAATCAGAATAAGGAGAAGATGAAAAATGAGCACTCTCTGCTTTGTACTGGATACTCCTAGGCATAGGTGTGAATGAATACTGGTTCACTTATACAGTTCTTAAATGGAAAAGCCTCAAGTTTACAACAAAGGTAAACAGCGTGCCGTGCTGCATTTAGCAAATGTTGGTTTGCTAACTTTAGGAGAATGGAGAGAATGGTCCCCTTGACATCCCTGCAGAGAATTACATGTTGCTAGAAAGGAAAGGAGAGCACAAAACTATAAGAATTTTGTTGAGAAAAGAGCATTAGCAACTTGAATATTGTATTTATTTTTTTTTTATTCGCTTATCTCAGCCTTAACAAAATTAATTTTTTTTCCTGTAAATGCCTGTGTTTAATTCTGTTCATATATATCTAACAAAATTAAAAGAGCCTACAGGATAATGCAAATCTCAGGCTTTCAAATGTCACAAGTGCCTTATGTGCTTACTATATGTGTAAAATTACCACTAACCATAGTAAATAGTCATTCACTTTGGCTAAGATTCAGTTGCTGAATAAATAGCATTTTGATTTTTTCTTTTTTTCTTATTGCTATGTCATGTATGGAGAGAGCTGGAGCTCATTTCATCATACAGGATAGGAGTACAATTAGGATGTTGACTGAACATTGGCAGAAAATACTGGAGATAATGGCATGTTTCCACCCAAGTATTTAAACTGTTTCAAAATGTCATTCTTAATAAATAGAGTAGTAATAATAAACTTAGAAACTACTTCCCCACATTTATATTCTGCACCAAAAGACTTCTTATTCAAAGCACAAAAATAAATATTTCTCCATAATTTCTTAGTGACTCATGACCCTGAAATATAGCACTGGCAAAATACAGGCAATCCCTTCCCTCAAAGTATTTGCAAGAATTGCATGTTATTGCCCATGTGTGGGATTTTGAAAATACATCAATAACGTGTAAGTGGTTCTGGCTCTAAACACAGAGAGAGAAAAGATGATAAATCAGTATCAGTTCATTTTAAGTAACTGATTAAGATAAAGGCTCTGGTCTGTTTTCATTGCAGTTAACACTGAAACTCTTTTGACTTTGAATTGCTTCCTCTTACTGTTTGGATTGTGGAAATGCTCAGGAATCCCAACCAGCATTTTGGTTTTCTTGTGCAGAAATACAGAGAACTGACATCATCTTCTCTGTCGAAAGCTGTAGTTCCAGGCCTTAATTTCTTCAAATATTTCTACTTACTACTTTTGTATTTTTCATCATGCAGTAGGAAGTTTGCCCTCCTCCCTCTCCCCTAAAATAGTTATCATGTCTGAGTGGCATCGTTGGTGTTTTGTGTTTAACTATTTCAAACCTTCATTCAAATACAGCATTAACGATTTTTTTTCATTCATATCAAATACAAATTTTTACATTGGTGCCAGTCTTGGGGAGCTGTCAACGTGTTGCTGCAAAGTTTAACAGCCATTTATGACAGCTGTTAAAATGGGTGAGGAACTTGCATGTTTTCTTCCAGTTAGGAAAATTTTCAAGTAGAACTGAGCTATATAATTGCATGCAGATGCTTATCACTCAATGCTTTCTGAACAAATTAAATCACTATTTAATATCTTTTTTCTACCTTGTTCTTTCATATTTTTGTATTCACATGAGAGGAGCAAGATATCTGAAATAGGCCTGCAATTTATAATTTAAAACAGTTTTTAAAATGAGGAATTAAAATAGCACAGATCTTTGAACTATAAATAAGACTTTCTTTTTTCTCTTTCTAACTTGAAATTTCTCAGAATAATTTTCCTCCCTCCTCCCTTCATATTCATCTTGTCTACTTGAAAAATGTTGGAAGTAGCATGCATTTTAGTAGGATACAGGGTAGTTACTCCTCCATGTTCAAAAGACACTTGGAGTTCTTTACAATATGTCTTTGTAGAAAGTGCTAAATACTTTTAGGCTGATTGAATTTTTTACATATGTAAAAAAAAAAATAATACTGTAATCCATTGATGGCTTCCAGTGGCACCTGGATATCAAAAGATTTTGCAGCTGCACACATACATGAGCTGCTACTGACATCAGGTGCTGCTGGGGTGGGTTGTGTATTCAGGTGCAAAAAAAAGATGGAATTTATGCTTCTAAATTCGGTGATACCAACTTCTCTTAAGCACTGAGTAGAGAAATTTGTCCTTTTTGTATTTCTTTTTCCAATCTGTAATAAAGTTTTGCAGCGGAGTAGGTGTGATAGATAAATATAGGTATCTATGACAGATACAGATGTGTGTGTGTATACATATCACATTACAGCCAAGCAAAAATTTATTCAAGGGGACAAACTTGCTTTAAAGGAAGTGCCATATAAACAAGGACTTTTATGCATCCAACATTATCTGTCTTGGTAGAAGAAAGAAATCGCTGAAAATGTAGCATCTAACCTTCCTTAAGCATAACTGCATTTATGTAAGAAAGGATCACCTGTAGTAGACCCATGTAAGTGAGAGTGACTGTAACGACTGGATTATATCTCAGTTCCTTTACTGATTACCTGGCAAATAAATTTTAATCAATATTTCAAAATAAAAATTCTTTAAGAGGGAAATCATACAATAAATTTGACCATAGAGTGCTGGGATCTGAAGGGTTTTTTTGACTGTTAGGTAGCAAGCAGCATTCCTAGGAAAATATTCAAAGTAGGGGGGAGCAATAGCTGAGGGACTGTGATGGGACTAGCATAGATCTTTTCTGAACTAACAGAAAATGCAGAACAAATCATTTGTCATTGGAGTGCTGGGATCTTTCAAATCACGTTGAAGGTAATCTTATCTCCGAGGCTGGCATCACACCCACTGAAATCACTGAGATTCATGTTCCACAGTCTGGGACTTCCGCAGTCTACTAATTTTTGAGTGGCTTATTTTGATATTAATAGTTTTAAATGGTTGGGTAGAAAAGACGTGGTAAACCTGTGATTGATTGTAACACTTGACATTTAACAGGTGAACTTGTTCTGTTCATCCAAGGAGCACCAAAGACATAATCCTGACTTTCATATAAGGCAACTGAGGCACAGAGAGAGAAATGACTCTCAGAAGCCCAAGTTCCCAATGATGTGCTGGTGATCATTTTAGGAATACAGAGCAGGTTCTATGTGCCTTCTGCACACACGCTGTAGCCTCATAAAGTGCGTTCATTTCACGGTACCTTCACAAACTCCTAAAACCTTGTTTCAATTATTTCCTCTAGAGCTTTGTGACACATTTCCATTTAGTGGTAGCCCTTCATTCATCACGTGTCTATAAAGCTTGTACCTTGTGGTCACCTGTATGAGGATTGGAAGGCCTGTCAATCTTTCCAGTACCTAAAGAACTTCTTGACTGTTAACTCCTGTATTTCTAAGTGCAAGAGCAGAACTACGTGAAATCAGATGGAATTACTCTTGAATAACATTTCTTGGACTGAGGGCAGGGGGATGAAACTAGCATCCCATTTTGTACATGCTCACAGCAGCATAAAAGCTGAGGCTCAAAGCTGAGCTGTAGTGGAAAATAGTGTTGGACTTGTACCTAAAGAATTGTCCTGAGAAGTGGCAACTACTGCTGGAATAGAGGAAACTGTTCCTGGATGTTAACACTGTGAGTGGTCTTGGTAACTTAGAAATGTGATATCCCATCTACACAGGCAGAAATGTGAAGCAACAGTCTCGTAACAACTGAAAATTACTACACCAATCTCTCAAAAATCATTGCTCATACAAGAGTTAAAAAGCAAAAATGAATGGTTCATGCAAAGCCATGTCTCCTACCATATATCTGGCTGTAATAAGTAAGGTTAGGAATATGTTTTTACATTAACAGCCATTAAAATGGCTGACTGTTGACTGTGGCCATGCTTTTCCTTTTTCTGTAGTCTTAACTGAGCACCCACGTCCCAGGGGTTCAGAGCAGGGGGACAGAGACTTAGCTGTGTGTGCAAGCCTGACAAGCATAACACAGGTTCTCGGGAAGGCTCCGTAAGGAATCGGAAGGGACGTTCGTTAGCTAGTGCCTCTACTTCTCAGCAGAAATCTAGTGGCAATGCATTATGGTGGAGTTTCTAAACTAGTGAAATTGTTCTAGAGCAATGAACTGCACCACAGCATCCAGGAGTACAGTGCAAAAATTTGCTCTAAGTAAAATCATCCTCAGTGAAATAAGAGAGTAGAAGGAAATAATGGACACAGCTAAGCTCTGGGTACTGTATATAAAAAACAGTGTTAGGAAAAATGGTTTGGTATCAGTCAGTAATGTGAGTCTCCCTAATGTTTCTTTTAATTCTCCTGTAACTGAAATGAGAACTGGCTGCAATGTGAGAGAACTTCAGGAACCTGTTAAGTGATGTTTTATGTATGCCTTGTAGTGGGCTGGCGGACACAGCAACATACTCAATACCAGGCTGAAAATTTTCAAATAAGAGGCACGTTTGGCCATCTTGTTTGGGAGAGGGTAAATGGGGATGCACAGATCTTTGCAAGGGAAGCAGTTCTCCAATGTTACCTTCTCCATGTCCTCCCCTGCCGAATCCCATTCAGAGGATGAGCTCCAGCTTGGCAGCCTGGCTTTTAAGTCCTGCCACACCTGGCTGGATACCAGGCCCCTCCTCCCCTGCCTGCTTTTTGCTGTGCAAAAAAGGCAGTGCCAGGCAGCTATGGCTGTCCTCTTTTCTTCTTTCCTTTTGGATGGAACTGCCATCTGACAGAGGGGTAACATGGGGAAGACCTATCCCTTCAGTGACCTGTTTGGGGCTATAATTGCATAGCCCAAAATTGCGAAGACAGTCCTCTGTAGTGGGTCTTGTGCTTTTGGTGAAAATGCTTGACACTCTACGATCCAACTACAGAACAGATTAAATGACTGGCACTATGTTGAAGCATCTTTTATTTTCTACTTCCATCTACAAGTAGATGCATACCGATATTTGGACTATCCTTTATACTCCTTTCTGAATCTTCTAAGAAAAAAAGAAACAAGACCAAAATTATCCCTTCTTTATTAAAGGCGTTAAAAGACCCTCCCCTGACAACCACAACCACAAAACCTATTGGATCGTGTATTTTTATAGAAATTGGTAAATTGGTATGTACTGTCTTAGGTATGACAAAGTTCCTAAAGCTTTTTAAACTTGATGTTTGTAAGCTATTAACAAACCATGATTCAGTGATGCAGTGGAAATAGCACAGCTGAAAAGGAAATAACTTGCCTCCTTGGCAGAATTATTGTTACCCTGCGTGTAGAAAAGTCTTCATAGCTGGCTGCATTTGCTGCAATCACTGGTGCACTATTTTTCCCAGGATATCCCATTGTTTGCCACTCTCCTTCCGCAATCATTTTTGTAGTGTTTTTGGATGCAGGAGCTTTTTCAGGTTAAATGTTTTGTGCAGCATCTAACAAATGTACCATTCCACCTCATATAATGCTACTATGCTGTAAATGAGAACCTAAGGAGAACACAGCTCTGGTAGTGTAAATCCGGTGCAGTTGCCTTGTTTTTTGTAGCCATTGCTCTACGCTGACACTTGGTTGGGTCTGATGGCAGCAGGTCTCTTGCTCTCCCTTTCAAGAGAAGGCAAGAGAGAAGGACCTACTATTTTGGGAGATATTTCTGCCAAAAGCTGAGACCTGTAATCCTGCTAACATCAGAAGGAGAAGAGAACATGCAGCTCTTGGCAGCAGCAAGGCCCATTAATTTCTGCACTGCCCAGAAATTAACTTCAAGAGTCTCAAAATTGTCATTAAAATTCAATTGTTTCCCTTCGCATTTAGACATCCGCCCATGGAAAAACACCATTGTGTAACTTCTGTCCCTCTCCCTGGAGGATGGGAAGGTTACAGCCCTAATGGTGGCTGAAAAGACAGAGGCAAGAAAATGAGCTTACCTTGCTACCCTAAAGTTAAGCAGTAATCCACACAGCACCAGCACTGAAATACCTAATAATTTGGATGTAGAATTTCATTGCTAAAGATTTCACATTGGTTCTGCTTCTTCTGCTTCTGTCTTGGTTATTTAAATAGCTACGACTTTATTTTTTATTTTCTTGCCTATTTTTTTTTCCTGTGTAATATGACCAAAATGCCATGGAAAAATACAACTTCTAATTTTTTTAATTCAAAATTGAAGACTGGATTCGCAGCTAGTATAAACTGGTATGATTCCACTGGACTTTCACTGGCTGCATATCTTGTTCCTAATCTGTGGCTCTGACCAGGTAATTACCAAATAAGACTTCACCATACCATAATATTCACATAGAATAATGGAACCCAGGGTTCTGACTGAGGTTAGGCAGTCAAATATAAGCAAATGCCTTGGTCTGAAGAATAAGATCTTTTCACTTTTCTCACAGTTTTCCATCACGATCAACTGGATTAAAACTGGTGTTCTCTCCTTCCCATTGGCCTCTTGGCCATCTGCTGAGGCCAGCTGGTGTAAGAGGAAGAATGAGTTCAGTATCACATTTCACTTAGGGGTCTAGAAATGAGCATCTTTAATACACACCAAATGAGCTAAATTACAGGGGAGCGTTTCCAGCAGGCATTCCAGGGCTGTGAATACAGCCTAGGAACCCATGGGCCAGCATGTTTTGTCACCCTGGCTGATGCTTAGAGAGGCCTCCCTACATGCTTCTGTACACCATTTCCTACCTATATCTATCCCATCTTTGCAAGCACAGCTTTTTGTGTGTGCCTGGGGATGTACTGATGCATTCTGAAAAGTCAGAAGACTCACTGAACTTTTAAAGCTGGATAATGTCAATGTGCTTCAAGCAGGGTCTAGATGGAGTTGAGGTCCTTCTATGCAAAATTATTTAAGTTCCAATATTGACCTATCCATCTTTTAACTTAACATGCCAGGTGAAGTTGTGCAACCTCAGGAAAGATAATTAATACAAACAGTGTTGAAGCTCTATAATGGAGTGTCTTGGGTGCTTTCTTCTCTATTGCAATAGTATCAGTTCCTCTGTCATTATATAAAACAGAGCACTTGGAGAATTCAAATTCAGGGATGAAGGGTTTTGTGTTTGCTCTTCTTCCAGTCTATAAACTATTCTATGCATAGGTTGCTTCCACTCTCCTTTTGAAGCTGTACCATCAGCATTTAAGGTTATTCAGGCAGGAGAAGGGAAGCAGCAGAGAGCATGACTGTAGCCTCCTGTGAAAACATTGAATTATGTGGGGTAATCCTGGATTTCTGGCTTCCAGGACTCCTTTAGCACTTACACATTAAGAATAAAATAGATTAATGGGCTTTTGAGAATTCCTGAGATATGACCTTAATCATAGATAGAGCCTATCTGCCATTAAACATAATACCTTCTTGATAGCCACCTCCTGCAACCTCTGGCACTGAGGGCTGTTTGGAAAGGCAAGAGGCATTCTGGAAATCTTGTAGAGAGTACCTGCACCTGCAGGAATGAGGCCCATCATTTTGCATGTACTGTTTTGCACCTACAGTTTCCCCAGTGTGCTGCCTGTCCCTTGCACACACAGCACGGCTGCTGAAGAGCAGACTGTTCATCGCCTGTTGGTTTAATATTTGTGCAGTGTGTCAAAGGGGAAAGGGCTTAAATTCTGTTTGCATTTTAAATAACTGTCTTGGCAGTTGCACAATCCACAGTGTTTATGTTTTCATGGAATGCACCATTTGTGACTGTTGTTTTAAGAAGTGCAGATATTAAACAAGGGCAAGCAGGTTCTACAGTGGGTCTGGCCCGCACTGGCTGTCAAGGACATTTGGAGAGGTGCCACTTAGCATTGCAGTTTGTCTGCCATGGACTGGCATATTATAACTTGGTGATGGCAGTTTGGCAACTTTTATCTCTATCGAGCAAGCCAAATTCTGATCCCTTTACTTAGAGCTAGTTCAAATTCCTCTGATACTAGACTCAACTCTTGTAAGAAGCCAGATGGTAGAAACTAAGAGGTGAGCTTATTCTGAGCAGACTTGGATCTCATATTAGTTGAGGGCCCCACCCTGAATCCTGATCTCTGATAAATTAACTTTTTAGTGTTTCATTACTGCTAGGGCACAAGCCAAATGTCTACGCAGATATTTATGTTCCAGCAGACAAATGCAAGCTCATTTTTTTTCTTCTAAGTATGTTATGTTTTACAGACATGAGTAACTCATATGGGATCTTTCCCACAGAGTAAAACCAATGTAAATTCACATGACTCAGGGATTTGTTTCAATGCTCATGTATAAGCTCTCATTAGAAATGATTATGCTTGAAGATCAAAAGAAAGTACACTCACTTGTATTAATGTTTAATGCATAATTCACATTGTTAGAACAAAAAACAAAACAGTCAGTGGTTGTTACGACAAATATCAAACATTGGCACTACTAACCAACTCCCACAGAGGATCCTTCACTGCCTGGCATTGGCTGTGGGCTGAGATTTCCTCTCGTGTGTGCCGTGCCAATCATCTTGGGGATTTAAGGACACCTTCCCCTCTGGATGAGTAACGCCCCTGTAATGACAGGAGAGGGGCAGAGCCAGGATACCCCAGCACTGCAGGTGGATCCAACATTCAGAGACCTCTCAGCGGAAGCAGAGTGAACAATAATCCAATTCATTTTTTTTAAAATTCAAGTAGGATTTCATATCAGGCATACTCCCATAAAACCTTCATTGCCTTCAATCTGAGTTTAATACCAGACTTAATATTTGAGCCTTAATATTAAGACCCATGCTCAAAGTCATTCAGCACCATAGAATCTAAGTACTTGATTTCTTGTTTACATTTCTCCATATTTACCTTCTTCAGTCAATGCTTATTTTGCTACCAGAAATATTCTTATTTAAATAAGCAAGTTTGGCATGAGGGAGTTGTAGGTGAAATCCATTCCCTATATCCTTAACCAAGACAAGCACAGGAGGGCAAAGCCATGCTTGTAATCACAAAATGAGAATCCTGTGGGCATTGTTGCCTGTTACACAGAGTAGCTGGGATTACTTCATCTGTGTAAGGGAAGACCCTGGGTTACCCTCTGTAATGTACAACACATTGCAGTCTCTGACACAAAGTAGAAGTTGGATTTTTTGGTCTTCAAAGCTTTTCCCGTGTCAATGTTTAAAGGGTCAGCAATTTGTGTAATTTGGCTTTTATATTTATGCCTCTTTCAAAGAAATTGGCTAGTTTACTACCTGAGTTTATATAATTTCTACCTCATCTAGTTTTCCTTTGGTTCCATTCCCCGCTGCCTCCTCCTTTGACAAAAGCAAACCAACAAACAGTCTTAAGCTTAAAGTTTAGGAGGCTTCATTCACATTACAGAGTCACCTCTCTTCCATGGATGTCTGTGGCATGGAATGCCACTGAATGACATTTCACAAACTTTGTGCTTGGCACAAGGTCACAAAACACCTTGTATATTCTCATCGTTAGCTCAGTCACTTTCCTATATGCCAGTGATGCAATACACCTGATTCAGAGTAGAGGCAGAGAGGCTGCCTGGGTTTCAGGTAGGTTCTCCCTGATTCAGACCTCTGTAAGGAAACTACAAATTAGCTCTCTATTCTTAAGGTGCCTCCTGAAGGCCCTGTTGTTCTGCAAACCCTTCCGTGTGAGTCTGTGAGGTTCCTCATTCAGGAACTAATATTGCAGAGTCAGACTGGGTGCTATTGCTATGAATGGAATTCAGTCAAATGGATCATGGGTGTCTCAGAGGGCAGAGCAGAGCTTTGGGGTTTGTTTTCCTGTTGTTTGGAACAACTCGCTCAAAATATTTATGATTGAGAAGCCAGTATTTCTTCCAGTAAAGAACTTTTTCTCCTCTTTAAGGCAGTTGAGAAAGTATTTAGAGTATATACTGGTTAAATAGTTTATTTAGTGGAGTGCACATGGCATTGCTATCTGGAAACTGATCATAAATACATTTCTGTTGTGGGGCTTTTGTTGAGGAAGAAAAACTTGTAATGAATTAAATATCGTTTATGAGGAAAGAAGTAGGTCAAATGTTGGGCTGAATTACCCTCATGTTAAACAAAATTACTAAATTCTGTTGTTTTCACCTGTGGGACTCTGGACTTGTCCATACACCAAATTATTTCAAGACACTTATTAGGTACACTGCAGTAATTACGTTCGACTAAACCCATGTGCAGACAACTCTTATTCCAGTGCCACAATTCAGTTCCTTGAATTACCTTAATCCACTCTGAAAGTGGATTAAGGGAAACCAGGAAACAACTTGGTCATTCCAGAATGAATAAACTATCTGAACACAGTTCTGCTTTACATTCACATCTGACCTTATTCCAGTATAATTTTCCTGGGCTGAGAGGTTCTTAGGATATATCTACATAGCAAATTAATGTGTGATTACAGGCAGACCAACCCTTCCTTTACTCTCACTGGCATGAGAAACAGCAGTAATGAAAGATGGTAGCACAAACTCCAGTACAGCCTATTAACTGGAGCATATATATGCAGCTGGTTGTGAACAGCCTCTGCTGAAATCCACCTCATCACACCCTCACTTTAGACACAACTCACGTCCCTTAGACCGACACAAGGGCTGGGAATGCCTCTCTGCATCTCAGGTGTGTACGCCACCAAAAACTGCATGTGTGATAGGACTGCACAGCAGAGCTGAATGGGAACCAGGTGAATTTAACTTCAGTGGTTAATCACGCTGGAGAAGAAGCACAGCTTGCACTTTTCTAATCTACACACCTCTGAAAACCAAATAAAGCGTCAGCTGTGTGACTGCAGAAGCCAAATTAAATCTGCTGTAGACAAGCACAGCTCAGATGATTTCACTAGGGCTGGATTTGGCTCCATAGTTGAGATCTTACTTATTTGGCTGATACTTGTTTTGTTACCTATCTGCTCATTTATTTTAATGAAATTAATGCATTTTAATGTTCCTTTGAGTGCATTCCAAAAATAGCAATTTGATTAACTCATTCGCTTTTAAAAGTGTAGCAATCACAATGAAAAATGTCTGTTAGCTGAGGTATGGTGTAATTGTAAGCAGCATCTTGGGTAGCTACGCCATACCCTTCATCCTTTCAAACAAATTCCTCACATCAATCAAAAGAGCCTCACTTAAAAATGAATGGCGAAATGCAGACAACAATCAAGCTGTACACACTGCTTCCTAAGTCTACCAAAAGTATGTACCAGTAATGTACTCTGCTGAGACAGTGGAGTTAAGACAGGTAAGAATTTAGCCTAAAAGCAGTTCAAAATGATTCCAGAACAGAAATGTGTAGCAAACTTGTCTTTCTAGCCAAGCCAGAAAGCATCCTGAGCAGCTTGGGTTTAAAAAGAAAAAAAAAAAAACAAACCAAACAACCCAGTGTTTTTAATTTCAGTCTTCTTAAAATGATGCTTGGAATGTATGATATTCCAAGAATGAATTTTTTTCTTCCCCAACTCTTTTCCCAGCTGCAAAAGGTGACTCCACCATCTAAAATAAGCTGCTGCTGAGGGCACTAAGCCCAGCAACAGAAGAGGTGTACACTAACTTCTTCCTAACTTTATCACCTTTTAAAAACTGGAATTGCAAATCTGATTAGTAACAATATTAAGCAAAGGCAATTTTCCCTTTTATTGTATTTAAATGAGGAAAATGAAAGTATTAATGCTAACATTAAGGCTGAACAGAGGCAGTTGCAAAAAAATAATTTAGTTTCAGCCCTGCTACATGCATCCCTTCACGAACTCCACTGCGCTAGTTACCTGTGCATTGGCGATGTTGTAACTTGTTGTTATTATAATAGGTGGTGTGAAAAGCAACACAGAAGAGGGAAACTTGTCTCAGGGCTCTGCTGGGACGCTCTGTGGCCACGGAGTAGGTGGTGTGGTGCTGCAGCAGTTAGGGAAGCAATGTGTGGGTAACAACTGGTTTTTAGAGGAAGAGACACTTAGGCTGCCATGGATAGTTTAAGCGAGGCCTAGTTCTGGGAATACTTTTGCAGGCGAGTTAAGTCTCACACGTGAAAATGTCCTCGGAATTTACTGGGAGCGTTCATGGAGATGTGCAGGATCTGGCTTTGCGAAGCACACGAACGCAGGGCAGCGGGCGCGTGTGGCTGCTGCCATGGCCGGGCACAGCGCTGCCAGCCTGCTCGGCGGTCACAGCGGCCCCGGGGCTGCCGCAGGCCCCGGCTCGCTCTGCTCTAACGCAAACCCTCCCGCTTTCGGGAGCGGCTGCTCGGCTGCCCCAGCAGCAGAGGTGGGGAGCGATGGCTCAGGCTCCCCTCACCGAGCCGGGGTCTGCGCCAGCCCTGGGCTCTCCTCGGCAGCGACGCCATTGCGCAGCCGGGTGCCCCGGTGCGGCCCGGGCTGCCCGACCCGCAGCCCCCCCGGGCACCCCGGCTCCTGGCGGGGCCGTGGGGCGCTGTGCGCCGGGGGCTTCCCCGCCTTCCCCTGCAGAGCCTTGCAGGGGACTGGGGGGGCGCGGCGCCGGGCCTGCACGGCAGCAGCGGTGCGGCATCCTCGCTCCTCGGCCGGCCTCCTCTGGCATTCCGGGTGCTTTTCTTTTTTTTTTTTTTTTTTTTTTTTTTTTTTTTTTTTTTTTATTTTTTTGT
>VXBQ01017258.1:195987-225890 GCA_013400175.1 Phainopepla nitens | reverse complement strand
TTTTTTTTTTTTTAAATTAGAGTACCTAGTTTGAATACAAATCCATAGGTGCAAGGTGTTCTACAAAAACATTCTGCTGGTACTTTTGATGTATCTCTGCTTCTGTGTATTGCTCCATCTTGATACTCCCTTGTTGCTGCTTTGGTACCTGCAAGCATTTATGCCTGCAAATAACTGTCATAGAGAAAAAAACCTCCTGGTTCAGAGAATCGGCCCTTGACTCCATGAGCTGCTTTTTAGGAAGTTTCCATGAGCAGATATATTTTCCTTGCTGCCTTTATGGCACAGGGCAGAGCTGATCCTGCCTAGGGCTACTGGCAAGTATGGCTCTGCAAACATTCATTAGTATGACAAACAGAATACTGAGGCAAAATGAGGACAAAATGATTGTGCAAGCAGCTTTATCTAGGGTGAAAGCAATACTCATGTTTAAGTCATTTGTCTAGCATTTTAGTACCACAATTCAATATTGCCAACAATAATTTGCAGTAATAGAAGTCAGATAGTGACAGGCTTAGAAGCAAATATGGGCCTGATAAGGAGGATATCCATCATAAAGAGGGACATTGGTGAAATGTGAATTATTCACTCTAATCTACTTACTCTTCTTTATTGTATTTTTATGTCTTTATCTATTCTATTTCATCCCCTAACAAAGAATAATTGGAAATGACATTTCTATGCCTGTAACTATGAGAAAAAATATGCAAAATTAATTCCATTAGAAGTAAACAACAATAGCATTGTCCTTAGGATCTCGTTTCATGTTGTCCTTAGGTCTTAAAGACCATCAGCAGAGATAAAATTAAAAAGGCGACAGAAACTGGAGCTTACTTTCATATTGAGCTTACATTAATATTGTTGTCCTCTTGTAGGCTGTGAGTAACTGCACATTGAAGGGCAAAGAAGGAGAGGGAGAATGGAGGGGAGAGAGGTGACTTTCATGTAGTCTAGATACCTATAAAAGACTGAACTGGAATTTCTGTTGCAGCAAGCTTTTATCAGCCTGCCTTTATAATCTAAGCAGCAGCAGCAGCAGCTTGGATTTTATAGAGTTCAGAGTGTAGCTGGTTGGATAGTATTTAAAATCTTGGAAGTAATTTTCATCAGAAAAAAGACTGATCAAAACAGAAATATTTTGTAGGAAGTCACCAGTTTTGATAAGTTTCTCATTAGCCTTTTTGTGTATTCTTAAATGTTTTGAAAGTTCAGAATGTTCTAGGAGCCTTCTTGAAAATGAAATTAAAGTCCAAAAGTAAGCTTTTTACATAATTGGATTATAGATATTTCTGCTAGTTACAGAACGAAAATCTTGGAAAAGCAAGATAGCAAAAAAAAGTACCTACTGCAGTTGGTCAGAAATTGTTTCAGGATATATGATTTAAATTAAAGTTTATATTTTAATTTTATTGTAATATGGTTTACATTTTTGTCAGTTTGTCTTTATAGGAATTTTTTTGGTGAAAAAAATGAATCTATTTTAAAACAGAAACAATTTTTCTACTCAATTGAGATGACTGTGTTAAATATGAGATTAAAGAGGAATCAAATATTAGCAGATAATTTACCAGTACACTGGAGCTATAATTTTTTTTTTTTTAGAAAAAAAGGTCTTGTATTGGGAAGTTTCTTAGGGTAACATAGAAAAAATTCAAGTGTTTTTTTGAAGGGGTAATATAAACTTTTGCTAACTCGATGAACTTCTGTCTTGTGGAACAGAATCATAAGGTATTTATGCTGGAAGGAAGCAATGAAAATTGGCCAGCCCAGCCTCCCCAGTGAAGCCAGCTATGGGGTTTCATTAAGTTACTCAGGAACTGGCTGAGTTTTGTTTTGAGCACTTCCAGGGATGTACATTCAGCAGCCCCTCTTGGCAGTGAGCCTCTCCTGCTGCAATCTGTGTCAGTAGCCTCATATTCTCACTGTGCACCTCTGAGGTCTTATGTAACCAAAACCGGCTCCTAGATCCTTCCCTTGGCCTTCTTCAGGCCCTTTCTCAGATATTCCGACTGATTTTTTATGATTCTTGGAGGAGGACGAGCTCTGAATCTCAGTGTGAACCCTGATGTGATCTTTTGCTTTGATTCTAGACCAGAACTATCCAAAACCTCTTCTACGTTCCCTGCATGGCCTGGAAAAAGGGTCACATATTATGATGGTAGCTGCATGCTAATATGGCATGGAGGCACATATCAAAGAAACCTGGGCTGGTAACAGAGGCTCTAAAGCCACTCAGCCCTAGAAGAAAGAAAAAGAGTTTGAAAGATGGCAAATGGCTTATTTTCAGTTCAGATTAGGTGCAAAAGATTTGCTCTTATTAGTATACCAATTTCATCATAGATAAGCAATTGAAATGATGCACTACAGGGGTAAAATTTTTACTTCAGGCAATATTTATGTAGGGAAATATTTGGGGCAGCATTTTATGACATGGATGCTGCTGTAGTAAGCCTAAAGATATAGCAGTCTGGTGGAAGAAAAGCAAAAAGGTTTATCTATAATATGCTTAGAATCAAAATATAGCTATAGCAACATCCAGCCTGAAGTTATTTGTCTTCTGAATAATGGGATTAATAATGGAATGGCCTAGAAGCACAACAATGATATGTTTTACATTCCTTAATCTTGCCCAGTTATCTCCACATGAATGAAAAGAACACATAGAAATTATCCTGACAGTGGACTATATGACCACAAAGAAAATGAGAAAAAACCAATTACATCATCATCAAAACATACAGCAAAAAATAATTTTTAAATCCAAAAAGCTTGTTCTTAGAGGAAAATAAAGTATTTTCTAAAAATGCGTTTTTTACAGAAAGCCATGTGCTAGTACAGATTTGGTAAACTAAAAGCCCTTACTTTCTCTAGGTTATAGGTTTTTAGCCTACTTGCTAAGGTTCTTTTCTCCCCTAAAAAGATTTCAGCACATGTGAATTCTATGAAGCCTAATATTCTGAAATATTAGATATTGGTTGCAGATTTTAAGACATAACAAAAAGTGGCAAAGCAGCAATGATTATATAATATCTAATACAAAAACCTTGTGTAGGACTGAGAACATACATAGTGTTGACAGCTACAATGTGATTTGAGAACATGTAAAGCAATTTCAGATAGACCTCTGTGGAGCTGATTTGACAGTGAAAAGTGGCTGTACGTTTCCTTGGAGCAAACTGAAAGTTACTTGGAAAGTCTGTCTAAACAAGTTTGCCTACTCAAAATATCCAGAGATTCATCAACAGTCTGTAAAGAAAATGCAAGTCAGTTTCCTTGATTCCTGCGCCCAATGTTATGTACATCCACATTTTTTGGACCCATCTCTGTGCCAGAAACTACATGTAAGCTGTGCAAACTACAACATCAGGTTTTTAAACTAATTATTCATAGATATAAATAGTGTATTAATGAAAAGGGGGCTCAAAATTGGGATTTTTAGCTAAATTGTCCTCCTGGAATAGATGCCCTTCTGTTTGCTCTTTTTGATGGATGAGATCTTCCAGTGGCATAAACCACTACAGGCTGGTAATTTTAGTTCAAATAAACCAGGGGTTTGGATTATAGAGAGTTCCGAACAGATGTTCAGTTAGATGCAGCTTCTAAAAGAAGACACCAAATTAATGCACCAGAGTGTTTGGCAGCCAGACCACAGTGTGGATTTGCCAGTCCTTAAAACATATATGAAAATTTGCTTTTATATAAACAGGAAAGTGTCAGTTTTCACAGAAGTGGGATGAGATTCTAGAACAAGTTACAGCTAAAATTCACACAAATCTTTGAAATGTATCCAGTTTTAACACAAAAAGCCCCAACAAATCTGAGTAAAGAATAGTAGGCTTTAACACTTTCATTTTTTTAGGGTAATGTAAACTGAAACAGAATCACACATTATGCAACAATTATGTTGCTTTCAAGTGTGTGAAATCACAGATTCATTTGAGGTAATCATGTTGCACAAGTGTGCTTGTGTTTCCTGGGAGAATGATGGATCCTTGCCAATTTTAATGACATTGTTCAACTGGTAAGTGGTTGCCTTTCTTCAACCAAAACAATTGCATATCCCAAATCTCTACAGATATGATAGTGAATAAAAATTATGGTGTTTCTATTTATTTTGAATTTTTTTTGGTGAGAACTCATGGAATATCTTTTTTCTTTTGTTTTTTTTTTAAATTATATGAAACAGGAAAAAAAAATTGAGCATACACCCATAATAGAATAATAAAATTAATTTCAATAGCAAACAAAAATAATGTCATACCTTTAGACTTAGAAAACTTAAACTCCACTTAGAGGAATAGGAGCTCCATGCAAAATCTATACAGCTGAAAAAGCCTTTCCAGTTTTGCTAGTGAACAAACAAATCCACAAAGAAAGTCTATGTTAGTGCACTGTTGTTCAGCTCCTAGTTCTTAGGCTCCCAGCAGTTATTTAATGTCCTGACTGAGATTCCTATATTCCATAGGCATTTAGTGGCAATGTTCATGAATAGTATCATAATAGTACAAATAAATTCTGAGTACAATTATAGCCTCCCTAATCAATATGAAATTGTGAGGACACAGATGGAATGTAACTCAATCTTTCCCAAGACTGAGGCGTGCTCAGAACTGTAGTTTATTCTGTTTACAGTGTGGTTTCAGAACGATAAAATTATTCAGGTTGGAGTGCAGGTCTGAAGACTATCTGTTTCTTTCTCATCTTCCAAGTAGGGCCAATTTCTAAGATGCATCCAACTTTGATATTAGATGAGGTTGCTTAGAACATTTTCCACCAGAATTTTGAACTTCTCCAAGGACGGATATTTCATATTTCTCTAGATCTCTGTTTATTTTCTCTTTTTGGAATTTAAAGATGTATTTATTCATTTATGAAATGCAAATAAAAAATAAGCATCAAGTCTAAGGCAGTTGTTGTATCACATGGCAGCCTCAGGTTCACGTATGTCCTCCACTGAAAGGAAGCCCTGTACCACATCTACAGAGCACTTTACGGTGGTGGAGAGGAGGGAGATGGGGTGGTGGGAGAAGATAGGCTCTAGAAGCTCTTCAGTTTCAAAATAGCTGTTGAAGCTCTTCTGTTCTATGTTGAATAAATAAATGCCACAGAAACAGAGTGTCAAGATAGAGGAGAGCCTTTCTCATAGGAGGTAAGATATGCCTTTCTGCATAAATATTAATTTAGGTATCCTTAAATGTTATGAGTATGAATAAGGATAGTACAGTACACGTTCTTCTTAGTGAACACCTACCTATTTGTTTTAAAATTATATTAACTTGTGAAGGAAGGGCTAAAAGTGAAGCCATAAGAGACTAGGAAAAATAGGTCTTGTTTTAAACTGGCGAAGATGGAACTTGACTCAGCAACTTCTAGTGCTGAACTTGGACAAAGGCCACTTTGCAGAAGGGAAGGTAATATCTCTTTATTTAGCTGACCTCAGCCAGTTGTGCTTTAAGAGTACCAGTCAGATTAAGCAGTAAAGAAAATAAACACATCTGATTTATGCCTTTTTACAGGACATAAAGGTGAGCTGGATCCTAACTTCTGAACAGTCATAAAAATAAAATTACTTAGAATAAAATTAAATTTGCAGCTATTCTGAAAAAATTTAGAGATCCTTATGAAAAAGCAGGTGTGTATCACTCAGACAGAAACTGACCTTTGAGGATTTGACAGCTCCTACTTGCTCAATAGGTGAAAAAGCTGTTCTCAATCTAGGCAAAAATAAATAAAACTTCTGTTTTACATAGGATAAAATGTTAAAGACACTCTAGACTATGTCAGTGGGGAAATACCAAGGCAATATTAGGTATGGATATGCAGCTGTGCTTGGTTTGGTTTGAGGTCTATTTGTCATTGTCAAAATACAAAAAGTTTACTCAAGCTTCATATGCTTCAGGAAGAGCAAAAAAAGTCATCCAAGATTTTAGAAATAGTTTTCCAGTAATACTGTAAAGAAATTTAGTCTAGTTATCCACAGAAAATTAACCAGGTCATCTTTTAATTCCTATGTGGAAAAGAACTTTCTGATAGTAGATGTGCCAGTGTTTTATCAGAGATCTTAATGATTACAGAAATTAGATTCATCTATAAAAAATAAGGCATAGTTTTTATTTTTAATAATAAGGATAATGAGTCATTACATTAATTTCCCTCGGAATGCTGTTTTTTCATTCATTCAACGTCTTTAAAGAACAGTAGATTTTAAGTACACTTACATGAAAATTAAAGTTTTCAGCAAAGAAATTGCAGCAAAATGGCCTTTACCAATTTTGTGAAGAAGGAGAGGCTATATAATTAGATTTAGCCTCTTCTATTTTCAAATGAACTGCTCTATTAATCTAACTGATTATTTGTCTTCCCCCCAAAATAAACCATGGCAAACCAGGTAATTCTAATGCATTTTTTTTTTTGTTCAATGTAAATACTGCCATTGAAAAGTGAGGATTTTAAAGCAGGAGAAGGTAAGGTAAATTAACAAAGTAAAGAACAGAAAATTTAGTAACTGGGCAGTGCAAATGTCTGTCCAAATGACCTCTAAGCTTAAAAATCACTTTTTCCTGTATTAATGCCCTGTGTTACTCGGGCCCACTGAGTCCTCCTTTCCCTGAGTACTTTTGCCTTAGTTGAGCTTAAATGATTTGTAAATGGGTAGTTAATTCTGTGCTTTATTTTCTATTATGGTAACTTGCTATTAGTTGTGTAATCTTAGACCAAAAACTGAATGCTGAAGAAGTTACTAGTCACAGCATTACCAAGGTTGTCACTGATAGTTACACTGGGAAAATATCACGGGTTTAGTAATTCACAAATTAAGTTCCCTCTCAATCTCAAAGTGTTGGCAAAAGCCAGAGTAACCTTTATTGCATCCTCTGGATTTAGGGAAAGAAAAAAAAAAAAGATAATTGCCTATTATGCTTTTTCTTAAAACAAGTGCTAAGTTTAACTCTGTGACCTAAACAGAATTTTAAAATGTATAAAAAATATTAAAGAATAGATAAAATCCACCAAGAGCATTTAATGTCACAAAAGCTAGTAATACAAAGTTGTAATTAGAACATTCACCTATAGGAAATCACAACTAACCCATATCTACTTATCACTCTAGCATTATAATGCATCCTTGAACTCTTTTATCTTTAATAGAATAATAATCTTCAAAGAACAAATATATTTATTTATAAAAATAGGGCTATATAATTCCTACAATTGTTTCATAAGATTTTTCATTTACATAATTCTTAGCAGGAGATTTAGCATCAATATTTGATCTGAGATATTTAAAAGGTGATAAGCATACTTCATATGATTCTAGTCCTTTAGAAATCTGTAACAAAATTGATTAGAGACAGTTTCAAGTATGTGAAAAATTAGGACTGAGGCAGTCTGTCAGGCACTGTTGGAAGTTTTATAATCTGATTATAAAGTCTATGAAGCAATGACAGTTAATATTTGGTGATTTTTTTACTCTTTCAAGTACTAATATTTGCTGCTGTCCATAAAATTGATGTCCAAGATACATTTTTCTACTTCCTTGGCCTTAATGGAAGCATCTTGTATTGTGTTTGTTCACATTTCTCTTTTTCTTTAATTAGAGGGTTTTTTGTCATTTTACTAATGATAGTAATACAGTACTGGAACATTACTATAACTTACGTAGTGAATAATGAAAACAGAGTTACAGAAAAAGTGACTTATGCTTAAGTAATTAATTTCAATCTCAATCTTTATCTCATCATCTGGGAGTATTAAGAAGCAAGAGAAATGTGTTTCCACATTGTGGCTGATCATTTGCAATCTATGTTGTATGCAATGTAAAAAAAAGTACCTCCAAATATCCCATTCCAAATGGATACTTTGTATCCAAGTGATGTACACTTTATTACTAAGTAATTACTAAAAGCCTAAATTTTTACCTTCACCATGTGAAAAATCAGATATTAAAAGCCAGGCAGAGTGGCAGTATTTCTTATGTTTTACGTATTATTATCAATTTGTATTCCATGTTGGGTAAAATGAAAGTTGTTGTATGAAGAGTATAGAAACTTGGCAGAAAATAAAGCCCCTTGTATTCCAGCTCCTCCTCAGAGATCAAAGGGGCTGGGTATGGTTGGGATTTATTCTGATTATAGTCCATTTTGCACTCTAAGCCTGGTCAATTCAATTAGAACTTTCACAGTTGTAGATTCACAAGAACTGCAGTTCATTGAAACAACAGAAATAAAAATTTGGGATTGCCATTGAAAAATGCCCTTAATGCTTTAGTGCTAAATCTTAAAAAAGAAAGAAAGAAACAAAAACCCCAAACCACCCAAACCAAACCAAACAACCATCCAAAAAGACAAAACAAAACAAACAAACAAACAAACAAACAACCCCAAACAACATTAACTGGCAATTCATTTAGCTTAACTTTACCTTTAATTAAGCTTAATTTCACCCATGTATGCTTTGAGACAGTCAGAGGTGCAAATTTTACCAAAGAGACCTCCCTGCTCTGGAGAGAGAGAGAGAGAGGAGCAGATGTCATGTCTGCAGATGGGGCTGTATTCTCATCTGCTGCTGTAGAGCATTTCAAATGTCAATTTATACTTTTGGAAGAAGCAGAGGTGAGTCTGTAGTCAAATATCCTGCTACTGCATCACAAATAGGAGGTGGCCACTTTACATGTAAAAGAGGGCTATTGATAGTTAAAAAGAGAGATATTACAAAGGCTGTGGGTCTTGCACAAGGGTGCTACAGAACTGTGACAGAATTCAGAGCACAGTAGAACAGAACAGAAAGACATCACCACATATCTCACAGATTTAGGCTTCGTTCCTACAAAGCTGTAGAGACAAATATGACCCATGACTGTTAACTTCTGCCTTGATCTTCAGGGAGAAAAATAATAGCTTTTATTTTTCTGAAGTAGAAGCTTTCATTTCTAGAGTTTTGGGTAATAAACTGCAGTTTCACACAAACCATAAGACCACGTTAATATATTAACCTTCCAGCCATTGCTTTGGAACTGAGAAGATGTTAGAAAGTGTGGGGTTTTTTGGCATTTTTAAGAAGAATAGACCACTGTGACTATATAGTTTACTAAAGAAACACTGTATTTAACCCTCTGGCCCATGTGCAAAATAGAATTTTAAAAATTGTCATCTGAATGTGGCTTAATTTAGATCTTTTTTACAATCCATTCTAGAAGGGTGCTGTCACTCTAGCTTTGATTTCTTATTAAACCACATTGAGTTAAGTGTATTCTTTGTATAATGGGTGAGCTAACTTCTGTCTTGCTTTTGTTATAAACCACATATATAGAAAATATGTGGTCAGTTATTAGAGTGAAGAAGGAGTCAAATGTTAAAGATACTTCCCTGCGCTGTAGTTACAGAAGATGCCCATATACTAACACCAGATCTCACAGTTCCTATTAAAAGTGGGATAGAGTAGCAGTGAGGAATGCAGCCCTATCTTCCAAGCAATACCAGTAACAACACCACCAAGAAACTTGAATCGATGGTGATACAGCATGGTGATACCCTTTTTGTCCAAACCCAGCTGATACAACAAAAACCTACAGACTGCAACAGTCTGCCAGATATATGTTTCTGCTCATGCCAGTAACAATGACCTAACAACCTGTTTGGTCATTGGCACATTTAAGTCACCATCTTGCATACAAATGAGAATCGAGAATGGTTTCAAAAACTGAATATAATTGATATCTAAAGGAAAATGGGTCTGAAATCCCTGACAGTCATTCTCTTTAATCTGTTCATTCTCTCCAGTGAAGTTGTACTTGAACAAAAAGGAGATTGAATTTTGCACTGTAGGGAATCGTTAAGAAAGTAACTACCTGTATATACAGGAGCATCCTATTACAAGGAACACGGGTCTCATAGTTATTATGACTAAAGAGAGAATTGCAACAGAAAATCAGCAACAGAATAAAAGTACCAAGCCTGATAGAGAGGGTACTATACAGAAAGAGAGATCATGTGTTCTTGTCATAGCATAACCCTAGAGAGAAGCCCACTCAGGGAGAGTTGGAAGGATAAAAGCCAGAAAACTGATGGGTTGAGATAAGGACAGTTTAATAGGGAAAGCAAAAGCTGCACACAAAAGGAAAACAAAGTAAGGAATTGAATCACTACTTCCCAAGGGCAGGTAGACATTCAGCCATCTCCAGGAGAGCAGGGCCTCATCACATGTAGAGATTACTTGGGAAGACCAACACCATCACTCCAAATGTACTCCCCTTTCCTCCTTCTTTCCCCCACTTTATAAACTGGACATGATGTCACACGGTCTGGAATATCCCTTCGGTCAGCTGGAGTCACCTGTCCTGGCAGTGTCTCTTCCCAACTTCCCATGAGGCCTCAGCTTCCTCACCCCCATGGCAGTATGAGAAGCTGAAAAGGCCTTGGCTCTCTGTGAGCTCTGCTCAGCAATAACAAAAACATAGATAATAACAAAATAGATAATAAAAATAAAACATAGATAATAACAAAAATATAGATATATTATCAACTCTGTGCTCAGCACAAATCCAAAACATGGCCCCATGCCAGCAACTGGGAAGGAAATTAACTCTGCCCCAGCCAAAACCAGCACAGTTAGGAAGGTGAAGTAGAGGTATAATTATTAGAGGAGAAAATAAATATCATGTAATGAATTAAATTATAAATGAGCTGCAGATGCAATGAAGCTTGAATTTTACAAAGAAATGAAATTAAAATGCTCCTTCTACAAGAATTTGAACAATCACTGCATAAGTAAGGCATCAGGGAGTCCTAATCCTATTAAATCTAATCACCACAATGTCTGTTTCTGCATTCAGAATAAGTTTGCACACAGGAGAATAAATTTAAGCACATTACACTGTGTCATACTTTTCTCCAGACAACATGACGGGACAAATTCTACCCTTCTAAAATGCATACATGGTCACAACTTCTATTCATACCATTAAGAGACTTATGTGTTCCTCAAGTCACACATGGTGTGATAACCTTCTTGGTCTACTTTTCACACTTCCTATGTAAATGTCAACAAATCACCAAGTTTCTGTGCCGTGGTTACCTACTTACGCCTTTCTAGTAATATCCTCCTCTGAGCTAAAAGGAAAAGTTTTGTGGTTTTTTTCAGCTAGCTGGAAGGGGGGGGGAAAGTTACAATTCTTCTCCATGATCATCCCAGGGGTCACTTTAATGTCATAATATACATGATGACTGTACTACAGATCATAGTTTTTTCCCTAACTCCTCTTCTTTCTCATCTATATTTTCAGTTCAAAACCACTTTCCCAAGCTGGTAATAGAAAAATAAAAGAAAGGCATCATCCAACCCCAAATCTACTCTGGCAGATGGATGAAAAATCATTCCCTGTAATTATTGAAGCAGGTGTTACATAAGAGAGAAGAAAACCCTGAAAAGAAAGAGAATGGAGACAGGAGAGCTAGAGAAAACTGGATAGTTGAATGGAGCTGCAGCTTTCAAAATCTTTGTAATTTTTCACTGGGGACACTTGTGGGACAAGTCTCCGAGCATATGAGCTGATGAAAATTTGAAAAGTGCTTTTAATCCCTTTCCCTCAACTATGAGACAAGAATCTGGCTGATTTTATCTTCTCCAGTATGAACTATTGGTTCATAGAGACAATGTTCTTAGTGCAGCTATATTTAGTGTAAATTTAATCCTGTATGCACTTAGACACCAGCTCTACTGAATTTGATGTAAGAATATTTCATGGGTGCTTCACTATATCCACTGTGAATGTCAGGGAAGAAGTTTATTAAGAAGTCAGGTATATTAGCTGTTCTACTATTCTTATTTTTGTCTCTACTCTGAAGCATCAGAAATACACTCTTACCTGAGAATGGGATCTTGTATTTACTGTAGAGAACGAATATACTGATTTTCTATGCCAAATTCTATATTCCTTCAGAGGTGATATTTTGTTTATCTTTTTCTTGGAGCATTTCTCTCTTGCTACTGGCATTGACTAAGTTCCATAAGAGTGGGACTAGAGAAGATATTACTGGAATAACTGCACATCAGTTTTCCCTGCAGGAACTGTAAAACTAATATTTTTACAAAAGGGGTTTTGCAGAAAAATGCCTCTATCATGATAGCTATTATAGATAAAAATCCAGCTGGTGTGACAATCACAGGTATAGTTCATTTTAAGTCACTTTCCCCAGAGACTGTACCACTGATATTTTATTCCACTGGTATTAGTCCCACCTTTGGCCTTACACAGGATCTTGAGAGTGGTTTGGATCACAAGATATAAGAACGAAATAAGAATTAATTCCTAGAAGACATTTTATGAATTTGGATCCCTGTAAGAACATGTGACTTTTGTAGGAATGAAGTGGTCTTATAGTGGTGGGATCCATTTGGGTTGGGAAAGAAATGTAAATTGTTAATAGTATCAGAGTATATCTGGATCAGTCTGTGAGTGCCATCTTGTACTTATCAAAGAGAGATAACACTAGACACATCTGATAACTTTTTTTGATAAAATAAGACCATGTTAAACAAGAAAAATGAAGTAGATGTAATCTCTCTGGATTTCAGTTAAGCATTTGATGTGACAATCATTATTTAAAAGAGAGAAGATAGGGATTAGTGCCTGAATTGTGTAGAAGATAAGGGATGGGTTAGAGCACAGAGAACAACCAACTGTGATGAAAGCAAAAGATGTTACTAAAGTAATATGAAAAAATGTGAAACATGAGAACACCACACAGGGCTGAGCTTGTTTGATATTTACATTTTTGAATAGCTTGAAAAATAGCAATGTGAAAACAAAAATTATAGAGGTTTGCAGTGATTTAGAGGGGAGGGAAGGGAAGTTCAGGGAAGGGAAGTTCAGGGAAGTTCAGGGAAGGGAAGTTCAGGGAAGGGAAGGGGGAAGGGATGAAGGGAGGGATGAAGGGAGGGAGGAAGGGAGGAAGGAAGGAAGGAAGGAAGGATATAACAAAATAATTCAAAAACCCTCTGAAAGATTTTGCAGATGTTAGCAATAGAAGTATGAGTCTGTTTAAAGTATGAAGCAAAAAAAATCAGGATTTCATAGAATTTATGCTTAATGCTTTGATTTGCAAATGTTAGGGGTAGACGCTATTTGAGGTAGGTCAAACTGAAAGAGGTGTGTTTCACCTGTAACCATCTACAGATCTGTAGGGAGAGACCAGCACCCTGGAGGATGGCCCATGAAGCCTTAAAATGTTCAAGATATATGGGAAACATAATGCAGATCTTGCAGGGAGAAATGTGGCTTAGAACATGCCACATCCTGTGTGGTGGCTGCTATCAAGGTTTGCCTAGGGGAGCACTCTGGGAAGCTATCAGCAAAGACCGAGTGAGTTAGGACTGTTAGGAGTATGGACATCAAGATCAAGGCTGAAACATACTTTCACTTTACTATTTCTCTGTAAGTGGTTGCTGAAATTAGGAAGGCAGCAATTTTGAGAAGGTTGGAATCTTCTGTCCAAAAAATTGGCAATTGTCTGTCAGAAATTATGTATTGATTCTGGAACGACCATCCTTGTAACAGTCTTGATGCCACTTTTCCGTTATTATTGTGCATTGATCTTTAAAACCTTTTCAAGATAAAAGCAGGAACACTGACTCTGGCTGACTCTCCAGCTCTTAGAAGTCCCTGCAAAACAAGAGAGTCTCCATATAATACCCTAGAAAAGACAAGAAACAGATTTGGCATCTGAATATCCATTCAAAAGGATATTGCACTTCAGAAGTACCACACTGGGAGAGGCTGGAAAGAAAATGGGAAGAAAATGAAAAGAAAATGGGAAGAAAATAGGACTTCACCTAGACTGAAATGCCAAAAGTTTCCCACCACACGGGAGGGTAAGACTAGATGAGAGAAGAGTGTCGCAGAATATTTGCAAGGCTTGCAACTCTTGTCTCTAGAGTAAATGTATACTAATAAAATATCCTTTGTGAAACTTTATTCCTAAATTGGCTGCCGTATTTCTCCAGAAGGTGCAAGACACAGTATCTGTCACCTTGTAGATGACCTCTGTGGGATTCCACTTTCAGAAGCCTTCCCAGAGAGTATATAGAGGGTCTAACATTGTCTGTAATGTTCATAAGTGATACATCACTAGAGTGATGGATCATAATTAAAATTTTCCGTAATAATCTCTCACTTGTGTGAATATTATTGGCACATCCTAGTGATGCTGTGTAATTCCAGTGCTGAATTCACGGGAGATCTCTACAGTGGCTTGAATCAATCCTTTCAAAGGACACAAAATATGAATCATGAAAATACTTATGAAGAGTGAGTCAGAGATGGAAAAAGTGGTCCTGCCCTCCTCTGGGATCAGATTCTATCAGTGCATTAGAGTTCTATCCAGAAGAGAGTAAAACTAATAATCATTTTAAACATTGAAATTGCAACAATTAAATAATTGTATCCTTATTGTTGATTCTGATTCAATAATGTGAGCCAGAAGCTTCACAGTGAAAATGTAATTTTTTAAAAATATGATTGTGAAAAATGGCATAGTTTCAGTGACAAATCTGTTAAGAAATGAAGAGAACTCTCTCACCCCTGAATTTCAGAAACCATGCAGCATGCAGGTCCCTAAGATCAGGGTGTGGTGTCAGCATTTTGGATGCACTTAAGAGGAAGTTAATTCAATTTACCAGCAACAGCAGGGGTGGCTGTGAAGATCCCAGTACCCATGCAGAACTCCTGTGCCTGTCCAGCACCTTTGGGCTGCTGAGACAGTTACTGATGGGGGTCAGTGCAGACCAGAGCAAATCAGCATACTCACATCCCAGGTGGTATAATGAACCAGATCAAAAAATAATGTTTAAAATAACGTTTAAATGCTTCAGTTCAGCTTTTCCCTTAAGTGACATAAATCCTGAGGATAATTTAACTTGCATGCATGAGTCCAATTAGATTAAACGTGCTAGTGGTACTGCTAATCATCTTGCCAACAGCTATACCAATTGCCATTCAGAATGGCCTTTCTCTTCTTTAATGGCAGAATTATTCTGTTAGGTTGTTTACTGTGGATTTCTCTCTCCATCCGTACACTTTAGATAGGAAGCAGATATTAATGTAAACCTATTAGAAATGTTGCATACATGTAAGACATCAATTCTTAGCTAGTGTAATCCTGAATATTTTTAGCCTCTTCTGTAAATCTGCAGAATAAATTAATCTGAAAAGCTGTCTGAGTAGTTTGAATTTCCTGGGGCTGTGTCTATGTACCTCTGGGTTTAGTACCCCATCACAAAAACCATTTGAGTTCCACATTTTTTGAAAGTGTCTGTCACTTAGTAATGAATGAGATTTTTAAACAGGACTCAAGTCATCATGTAGAGATGTTAATTTGCCCTTTGAATTTTTTGACTCAAGAGATGAATCTTCAATTCACTGATTTTTCAGGGTTCCCTGCATTTTTTATAGATTCCGTAGAGATGGAGTTCCACTACCAATTTTCTTTCCAGATTCTCTCACTTGCAGACTTCACTTAACAAATATAGTCAAGCAGCATTTTCATTTCACTTCACATTTCCATTTGTTTCCATTTTCATCCCACTTAAACATTTTTTTTCTATAGATCACTTACATTTAATGTGATTATAGTAATAAAATAGATTTGCCTGCGGAGTTTAAATTATACATGAAGCTCGTGTAAGCTAAATCTCTTAAAAATACACATTTAAATAGAAGGAAATTGAATGTTGAATGCTAAGGATCAGTGATTTGCAGTGAATTCTGGCTTGATATGAAGTAAAATTGAACAGGTCATTTTCCATTCTCTTATTTTTGTTAAAAATGCAGCTTATAAAAATGATCATTTAGCTGCCTATTGGCAGGTAATGCCTTTTGCCTCAGTAGCACACTAAAAAGAATTTAAAAGATTGCTAAATGGAAGACTTTAATACCTTCATTTTTATTACTTTCTTCTTGCTAGAGAAGAAATATGTCTTTCCTTTGAATTTTTTTTAATTAATCTGAAGAACTTTTGCTATATTGAGATCTCTTTATCCCAAAAAGTAATGTTTATCAAGAGTAAACCATTTTTCTTGTACATTTTATATAACTTCATTTTTCAAATGATTGATAGATCCCTTACATAAAAGAACTACATCCTGCTTCAATAGTTTGTTTCAGGGATAAAAATCAAAGAGTTTTAAAATTCCCCAGAAAAAATTGGAGAAGGTTTTAATCAGCTACCACGTGAAGTTCTGAGCTCCTGCTGAGTAGCTATTTTTTTGAAAGATGCAGATTAAGCATCATTAAAACAACTTCTCATTTACAGTGTTACATCTCTCAGAAATGCATCTGCTCTCCAGTGACAGCCAGAAACAAAAATAAAAATAAAAGATTTGAAAGCAGAGATAGAAGATATTTGATCAGAGAAAGAAATTACAAGGGAATCTAGGAGAAAGAGAAGATAGTACTCAATGGGCTTGGTACATCCTGACTTTGTATCATCTGCTCAGGAGAACCAGACTTTCTCAGATTAGAAAGATCTGAAGAATTTTTTTTTTTTTTTTTTTTTTTTTTTTTTGGTATCCAGAACTGCTCCAAGTGAACCATCATTACTGGGTTTTTTTTATGTATCCAGATTATGTTGTTGTGCTTGGTACTTCTTTAGTCTAGACATATCTTGCAAATAATACATTAAAGCTCTCAGTCTCTGAGGAGATATACTGGATCTAAAGGCAACATCTGCACTCCAAAGCACAGTTCACACATCTGCTCCTTAATTGTGTTATAAAAATCTGGGTTTACATGTTTTGCAAAATCTAATAATATAAGCAAAAACATGTTTGGAAAGGCAAGAACATACCATTATATGTGCATGAGACAGAACACATACATTGGAGATGCATATGAATATTAAACAAAACCAGATCTCGGGAAATTCCATTTTTCTCTTTAAATTCTGGAAAACAAAGAGTATTTAACATGTCTAGAGCTGAATACTTTTTTTTGTGTAGATCATCTTCCTCTTTGTGTTGGGAGAGAGAAATGGCAGAGAAGAGAATCACCTGTCATTCAGCCTGGGTTATCAGGTTTAGCTGGACATCCTTACCCCACAGCCTGTTCTGAAACCTCTTTTCCTTGATTTTCAGGTCTCGTTTATATTACAGGGTTCCCTTTGATCTCCACAGAAGATCTCACTTTGGCTTTTTATGTATTGAGGATGCTTTTCAAAGCATATTACAGGAAGGGGCAGAGGTTACCTGTAACACCATTTGAAAGTTTTTTTCCTCTGAATGCAACCATGTACCCGGTGAAGTTCTAGTGAAGAGATAAGTCCATTTTCCAAACCAATAGCCACTATTAACAATGGTTGAGGTGTTTTACCATGTTTAATGTTGTTGCCTAGCTTGCACTTTGCAAAGTTATCTTGCAGCAGAGCACTAAATGGTAGGAGATTTTGCATCTGTGAATATTAATGATTAAATATGTTTACAATCGCAACTTAAATGGGTGATTAGAGTGAAATGAGAAGTTGCAAAGAACAGTCATAATACAAGAGGGTTATTTTTTTAGTTCTTGACTGCTAAACCAAACACTTTACAGGGGCTTCTTTTTCATGCAAATCCCAAATAGTATTGAAAAACAAGTTCTGCTTTTTTTTCTCTCTTGTCTCTCTTCTTCCTTCATTTGAAGTTCACTTCTTCTATATTAAAGATATTTAAGCAAGACTAGCAGTTGTTTTTACTCAAGCTGTTACTTCAGAAGAAACACTGGTACAGTGTTTTCAAACTGTCATTAAAAATGTGGCTTGTCTCAGTTCTTCCTGAGCATTTAATAGACCATGTGTGATTATTTTCTTGTGGTATTCCTAACATTCTGTCAGCAGTCTTCACATTTGAGGCAGCTGTTTTCAACTTCTTTCTCTTTTAGAACATATTTTTGTATGGCTGGCAGAAGGAAAAGGATAAAATTTGGCTCAGGCGTGCATGACAACAGCTCCTCATGAATGCATTCTCTTCTGGTACTTTATAGTATAAATTGTTTTCACAAGACCCAGACAGATTTGCTTACGCTTATTTGAACTGGCTAGTATCAGTTTGTCAGACTAATGCAAGGTGTTTTACTGTTTTATCTGCTGCTATATTGCTGGTAACCACAATTTGCTGAAATAATAACATCTGACCCAGAGATCCCGGAGACCTGGACAGGACTAGGAGGGTGGGTAAGCAAAATAAGGAGCTACCTTTAAAAATTATCTTGCTGCTCTGCAAAGCTTTCTAATGCTGCGGAAAGCCAATGGAAAATTTAATCACTTAATCAATGTAAGTTCCTATATTGAAAGGCAAAGAAGATACACTGTGGAACAGTATGGAAGAATGTAGAGGTCATAAATATAATGTGCAACACTGTAGGAATTCACCCTGACTGTCTTTTGATACTAAAGGATGAGGCTGCTCTTATTAAGCTACCCAGGAAGAAAAAAAGGTGTTGAGAGAGGGTTTCAGAGTGCTTATATTAACATCATGCCCTCATGCCTGAGACTCAAGTCTATTATCCCAAGTTCTCCAACACTAATCAGCAGGAATACTCTCCCTTAACTTGCCCTCTTGGCAGTTGGGTTTTCAGTGGAGGAAAGTACTGCATGCCCACAAGCAGTCACACATTCCTATGTGGACTGCAGAAGACACTGCATCTGGCAATTGTTTTTCTGTTGCTTGCGTAAAATTTTTGTAACCTGTGACTTTTCATAATTAATGGTTAAACCAAGGCATCAGTGTAGAAATAGCTGTAATTGCTGAGAGAGTTTAGCAGAAGACTCTTCATTTAAATAAAATCTCATGTTCTTGAAAATGTCTTTCTTGATTTTTTTAATACAATCATCTGCAGTAATGTCATTGAAGTCCCATTATTGTACAGAATTGGAGTCTAAGGTGATTTTGCCAGAGGTATTACAGAAAATATAGATATGCATATATGTCCAGATCTGCTGAACTACACAGTTTACCCTAGCAAGACTCTACAGTACTCCCCTACAGATATTTCATTCATTAGTGCCTCCCTAGTCCCTAGGGAATTATATAAGAGATAAATGGATGGCTAAGATAAATGGATGTTTAAGAGCTGCTATTTAGGGCAGTATAGTGTTTAAATCAGCTTCTTTTCCAAACTGAGCACTAATGACTATTTCAGGTCAATCTCATCAATGGTCTGGTTTGAATATCTTAATTTTCTGCTTTTAATGCACTGTAAGTTAATGTTAGTTGCTGTCTAAATGTAGCTAATGTCAAAAATCCCCTTATCAAAGTGCTAACATCTATTCAGAATGCCAACCCATCTAAATATATTCAATGTAAAGAGATTACCTATGGAGTACTTGATTCATCTCTGCATGGATACAGTTTCCACTATCACCATCAAGAAGCTTACTGTGCCATTTATAACTGTAATGGGCATGCAGCTAGGAGGAAAAAGGGGGGGGGGAAGGTATTTTCATGTATAAAAAATGAACAGGAATGTGATATCAGATCCTCATTTCTAAAAAATCCATGCAGAATCCACAGCCCCAAGTTACCACCTGTTAGATCTGAAGAGCTACATTTTTTATTTATTATGAAATTTTTAAACTATCAAATATCTTCTCAGAATAACTCATCAGAAGCAATATCTTAACATATGTAGGTTATTATTAGACAATGGATTATAACAGTTATGCTGGTCAAATCAAGACTGGTTGTACATTCCACTATTTTTCTACTTGAGGTGTAAACAACTTGTGGTGACTCATGAAGGTGAAAATAACTGGCATTTTGCTGAATCACTAATATGTAAGCTTCTAGTTTTAACAGAAGACAGGAATGGTCTAATGGCCTATGGGTTGTCACTGAAATATGTGAGAAAACCTGTTACAATTTACAAAATATTTGGAAAAAAAGAATAGAGTGACTGTTATCTGTGGAGCATTGTCTTAAACAAATTCAATGGCTTTAGTTTATTTTTGAAATAAATCGAGTGGAACCAGTATGGGTCCCCTTTCTTTTCAGAAAAATGATGAGAGAGAAACTTAGTGATGTCAAACAAATTTATACAGGTTTTTGAAGTGTCATTGTATAGACAAACTTAAAAGACTTAAACTTTGCTGGGATTTGTTCCAACTGTCCCTAGTAAATCTGAACTAGATTCGATATTGGCTTTGATATCTTGCTGGGACTCATTAAAATATTATTAAAAATATTATGTTGATTTACTTGCAATTGCAATACTTTTCCAATAAGTGTTTCTCAAATGGCACTCTGCTTTGGCTGGATTGGCAAGGTGTGATTCTACTCTGTATCTGGACATTATTCATATATACACATTTACAGGTTAGGATTTCTGTTTTCATCTGTGACTGTCAGTTGTCCTGTAGCTCTACAGTAATTGCAGTAGCAGCATAGCTGGCAAAAGAAAAAAGCTTTGTACTGAGTCTGCAAGGCCTCAGCACTGAAGCTTGTAATGCTTGCTTCACATGAACTTGCCTTGGCCTGCCTGGAGCTGTGTTCATTCCTGTTTTACCTATAACAGCAACTTTTCTAATGTCTATAACTAATTTTTTTACTTTTTTTCATGTGGTGTAGATATAGTAGTTGTTATACGGGTGGTATAAAACAATATAGTCTTCACAGAATAAGAGATTTATTAAAAATAAACTGTGGACAAAGAGAGTCATGGTATCGTAGGTGAGGCCTTCAGGAGTGGAGCAGAGGACGTGGTACACAGGCAGGGTCACAAGCTGGCACTGGAGACCTCTTGACTATCATGTCTCACCAGTGCTCATGATAGGGTCAGGAGAAAGAGAACAAAGAGTGACTATGAGCAGCTACATGAAAAACACCATACAGAGTAAAATGGAAGTAACATGAACTCACAAAACAATGAAGAGAAAGCAAATTGTAAAAAACATATGAACAAAGTTACTAATTACCCAAGGTGGGTCATCTACCAACGGACAGGAGACCATCAATATCAACAGCACGTGGCAAAGGACGTAGGATGGTGACGACATGCTGTACACTCCATTACCACCATCAAAAGGAATCTGTCAACATTAGGACTCTAAGAGGCAATGAAAGGTCTTGGATAAGATAAAAAAAGGCATAGACATGAAGAAAAAACATGTGCACACTGTATATGAATTTTAATTTCATTACTTTGAAACTTATTTTCAGTAACAGTGTTTAATTTATTTTTTCATTAAAATAGGTCATCTCTAATAATATTTTGCTCATTATATTGTTAAGATTTCATTTATACTAACAATAAATTCATAACTTCAGGTATTCAATGTGTTTTCTGTTTGTCCTTAATAATCCCACAATCTGGTTTATAAAACAGGCTAGAAGAATTGATATATGATTAGATGTGACATTGCATACTGAGCTGTCAAAATCTGAACAGGTTAACTTGGATGTTCTTGAGTAGTCACATGGAAAATTAGGGTACATCCTAAGTATATTGAATTGTGACTGGCCACCAGGGGTACAGATCTGATCTTTGCAAAGCAGGAGTTCATTCTTGGTTCAGTTAACCAAGTTAAAACTTCAGTGTGTGCATTGGCAGATTTGATTTTTATGGTGAATGATTCTTGAGTACTGTAAAATACTAAGCCATTGTTTGTAGGACATGAAAACCTTGACAGCTTTCTAAAATCAGTCTGCTGTTTTGGTAAAGGTATTCACCATATGGGTAATAGGCTTCCTAATTTGGGGGTTTAGGATGTAAATTCAGAAAAATTAATTCTGGAAAGCAAGACTGCAAAACAAAGGTCAGTGAGGTTGGATGCCTTCCAAGTGATGGCATCATAAATTTAGTGTGTTGGTTGGTGGAGAAGGCAGAAATTCCATTATGATGGGGGACGCGAGTCTTGCACAGAGGGTCTGAACAACCACAACAATTCTGAAGCTACAAAATCTTCCTAGGAACTCAAATCAGACTGAGTGTTGTACTCACAGGACGTGGGGATGGTTGTATCCTGGAGGAGAGCTCATGTTGTTCAGAGCACTCTCCTTCCTCAGGAAGGATCAGGTGTTGACAGAGACACTGACTTGGAATTGACAAGACCAGTTCATTGCAGACAGGAGGTATGTTAAAATGACTGGGAAATATCTTGTGTTGGTGGATTAATTTTTACATGGATTATTCAGGGAATAATATGTACTTTTTGGGTTTTTTGTACCAGTCCTGTTTTCTTGGTCTTGTTTTTGGTTGGGTTTTGGGTCTTTTTAAAAAAATACATGTTCTGTACAGTATTTCCTCTGCAGTTAATTGCTCAATATTCACTTAATTATGTACATTAATTTTCTAATACTGTGGGAATTTACTGATAAACATGAAAATCTGAGTTAAACGTTTATTAAACAAGAATGTAGTATTTATTTTTCAGTTTCATTTATTGATTAAAAAAATAATATTACTGTGTTCACTTGGCTGCTTATCAGTTTTGTTCCTTTAACTCCATGATTCAATTACTTTTATTTTAGAATTATTTTTATTTCTTTGTTTTTTGCATAGAATAATGCATGCCTTTTTAAAACTGTTGAATAGCCAAGACTAAACTTATTCTCCTTATTGCACAATAATCTATTAACAACTCTACTAAAAAGAGAAAGTGAATCTCAAGTGAAACTACCCCTTTTTATGTATTAAATAAGATCTTACTGAAGCCTTGAATTCATGTCCATCAAGCTAACTGGAAAGAGATGACATGTGTGACTACAAAAAATGAAGATTCATATCACAAGAGCAGATTTACACAAATATCAATAAAATTTAAATTTATTCTCATTTTTAAAGATACGTCAGTATCCTTATAACAAAAACGAGATTAAGAAATAGTAACAATTGTATGCCCACCTCCTGATGGTCATGACAGGAGCCTGGGGGCCAGATTTAAGTACCTAAGGAGCAATTAGATAATGAGATTTGTCAAAGGTGCCCCAGTGCCAATGAATGCACAGGCAAAGAGTAAAATTACTGGTACATTAGTGATTAAGGTCTGTACCACTTGTATTCATTCCATACTTTTCAGCCATTAGACAACTTTTAAAACCTTGAGACTCTCAGCTTATTTGTCAGTAAAGCACCTTGTGTGGTTAAATACCTACTCACACATAATTAAATATCACTTTGACCAAGGAGAGAGACTATGGATATATTCTTAAGATAACACAGTTCTCGCAGTTGGCAGGAAAACTGTTATCTCACTGCTGGAATGAATGTTAACCTAAGTAACTCTTGCAGGTAACCCACACGTGTTCATAAGTATTTGTATGGATCAGGCTGTGAGAGGTCCTACCACTGTTCCTTGTAGTTCAGGTGGTTGGAACCACCATTAGAAAAGAGCAACACACAGTTAGGGTGTGCATGCTGACACCTTTCAGTTAGAGGTTATACTCAACATTTTATTTTGCAAACCACAACATGAATTTCTATCAGTGGGATTGAAGGAAATTGGATAGACATTTAAGCCATAGAGTAACTTTATTGCAATGTATATAGTCAGGTTTAGCTGAGACCTATTGTACTGACTTATTTTTTGATCACAGTTCAGTTTTCATGGCACCAGGCCCGTTGGCAACAAGTGGGGTACACCTGTGTCAAAGGGGAAAAATATCTTTGCTCAGGGGTTAGCCTCTTATCCCAAGTAAATAGTTGCCTCAATTGCACTGGAGGAGGTTTATATTAGATATTAGGAAAAATTTCTTCACAGAAAGGGTTGTCAGCCACTGGAGAAGGCTGTCCAAGGAAGTGGTTGTTTACCATTCCTGGAGCTATTTAGCAGATATGCAGATATGACACTGAGTGACATGGTTTAATGGTGGACTTGGAAGGGTTAAGGGTTGGACTTGGTTATCTCAAAGGCCTTTTTCAATCTAAAGGATTCTATGATTTATGATTCTGTGAAACTACTCATAGAACCTTATGGTTAATACGCAAGCACCATGTTATTAATTTTCTACCTAATTTTTAACCTGGAAAACCAAAATTGAAACACAAGGCATATGTTGAAAATGATTAGATAATTTGGCTTCAAATTAACTTAGCAGATTTTTTTTCCATCATTGCAATTTGCAGGGGGGTTATTTTTGCCATTCTGCAAGTCAAGTGAAATGACTTTTGGCATTAAAGTACATCTAAACCTCCAAGCCAAGTGTAGAAGAGCATGGTGAAATCCAAATTCTGCACACTCCAATGTAAACTGGTTGAAGGTTCAGAAAATATACACTTGGATGCTGAAAGCAGAACAAGGTTACTGAGTTCAGAAAACTGTCATCCTGTTTCCAATATCTTAATCCATTTACTCCTTTAGTTTCCATTACTGATTCTTTCATACAGAAAAACAATCAAACCTACTTTCAATTTTCTTTGCTCTCATTGAGATACTCTCAGAATCATTCAGTATAATTTAATAATACCTTCCTTAATTTAATTTCTTCAAACATATACAAAATTTCATACCTAGAAAGAAAGAGCAATAGAAAGTTTTGGACAATATCAGGGTAAATGACATGGATTTTAACCCTGAGTAGGTGGCAAGGAAAATTTTGCTTACAACAATTTCTGCTGATTAATACTGGTTTTATGTAGGCAGCAGCTTTTTCTTCTAAAGGAGGGATAACTGCAAGTAAGTTTCTTGGGGTGAAAAAGTGTAAGTTATTGCAACACATTCAAAGTACCCACAATGCAAATAACTCAGCAATGACAAATAGTGACAATATTTTTGAGAATCTGAACATATTAATTCTTCACACTTTATTATTTATAACTATCATTTTGCACAATCTTATACTTCAAACCGAAAACAATGTGGGCTTAGAACTACCATTACGAGACAGAAGAGTAATTCAGAAAAATGGGCTTGCCATGATATGAGAAGCATGGAGGCAGAGGAAGGAAAATGAAAGACCTTTTGGCAAGGTACTCCTAGAAAACCAGTTGTTAGTGTCATAACCTCCTTTCATTAAAAAGAAAGCAACTAGCCTTTTTCTTCAAAAATAAGATTCTTATGGATTCAGTTTCATGGAGGTTTTTATTGCAAGTCATAATATCTAAAACTGAAATGAGTTAACAGACTCCAAAAATAGGGTATTAGTTTACCAAGTATTTCAACAGCTCTCTTGCACTCGAGTAGTAAAATAGAGACTGAGCATTTTTGTACCTTTTTTTCTGAACACCATCTAAGAAGACAAACATATCTTAAAGTCAGCAAGAAGCTTATTTTATGTAATCTTAGTAAACTCTAACTTTCAGCCAGAAAGTTCTTCTAATGCATACTTCTTAGCTGAATTATCTGTAGGAAGATGTTTACTATGCAGATAGAAAATTACTAGATCTAATGGGCAGAAGGCAAGCTTAGCAAAAGTGGCATTTTAAACGTGCATTTAAAAATATCCTTACATGTTTTAAGTTAGGCATCTGAAGTGCACCTATACCTGTAAAAATCATAGCAGAAATTAATTTGTGAACAATTCTCAGTGTCAATCAAAAAAATGTAGTCTGAAAGGAATTTCTACCTCCTACTCAGAGTGGAGATAATTCCAAAATTGGAGATGTTTGTTCATGGCCTTGTTCAGCTTAGTTTTGGAAATCTCTAAGGATAGAGATTCCAATCTCTGTGAGAAACTTTTTGCATTGCTTAATGAAACTGTCTTTCTTCCCTTGCTTGTGACATTTGGCTGCTGCTTGCCCTATTGCTCTGCACCCGGAAAATGGGATTGCCTCTGCTTCCGCTGTAGTTTCCCACCAGAACTTGGAGGACTGCATTGAGATTCCCTCTCCTCCCCCTGCATCTCCTTAGAAGTTACCCGATGGCCTCACTTTCATAGCACAACCACAAAAGTAGATAACCTCTGCCACCACAAGGGTACTCTGCTGACACATGGCACAATAGGCACTGGAGATGGTAATTTAGCACTCTGAAAGGATTGCAGGATTCCAGCAGACTTGAATTTTAAGAATTGACCTGAATTAATAACAATGGCATAAATTTAAAATCTGTTAGGATTTAGCTGGAAAATAATGGAATAAAGTTTTTTCCTGTAACTATTCCACAGAATTTACCTATCTAGAGTTCTTCTCATGGTCACAGGGAGTATCTCCATCATTTCTTGTGGAATTAAAAGTTAAGGATTCAAAGAGTGCTCTGCTCACCACCAAGTCAAATCCTCTTTCAGTGTTATAATCCCAGAAACACATTTAGTAGAGTTTCTTGTAAAATCTAGCTGAGGCTTATGTTTCCAGTGCTTGCACTAAGAAGTGGTTCCAGCACACTGATAGTTAGAAAAAGCCATTCTAATTCTCAGACTAGATGTACTCAGCTCAAGTTTATAACTATTCGTAATTGTGCCAGTGTTGCCTTTTAACTGTAATAGCTCTTTATCCTCCCCAGTAATAACAGTCCTGGTGTATTTATAGATACATCTCTTCTTAGCCTTTCATTTCCTGGTTTCAAAAACTAAAAATCACAGAGTGCCTCAGAGAATCTTTTTTAAAATGTTGTAGAATTGTATTAACCCGTCTTATGACTCCATCTGTTTAATGGTTCCCCCAGTGTCTCACCACCTGCACTGCTTCCTTTTACCTCACTCATTAAACACCTGACCTTATCGTTTGTTCTTTTGCAATGCTGAGAGGTTTGGTTTTGCCTCACATATGTTCTGAAAAGGCTGTGACCACTGGACCACTAACACAGCAGTTTTATTTTACCCTCCTTTCCTTTTGGAAACTTCAAGCTTCTCAAGTTTTGGATGCATATTTTTTCCCCTTGTCAGCTGCAAATAAAATAGATCTATGTGATAGATGAACAATAGAACAAAAGTGAGATGATCAAATGTGTTTCTATTGTTCCTGTGATGTAGGTGATAACTGTGAATCTTCTTGTCAGAGCTGTCATGAATTATTTGAGTGAAATTCTCAGGAACAGTTCTTGTACAGGAGTTTGAGATGGAGAAGCAATTTCTTCCCCATAAAGTTATTGATTCTGATTTTAAAAGCAATTTTTTAATGTTTTTGTTTAAACAATGTGAACCATTTCTCTTAGTAGAAAAACCTGAAAGGGTGGATATGCAAGTGAGAGTCATAGCATTACCAGAATAATTTTCACAATATGGTGCAAAATCTATGGAACGGTTGTACAAAGATGTTCAACACGGGTTACAGAAAATTAATGACGTCTCCACAGCATGGATGGATGAAGAAATCCGACTATCAAATGCCATGAGATGAAGAGAATGTCAGGAAAGGACTAAGTTAGATATTCCTTACTAATTATCTAGTATTAGGCTTTCAAATTAGTTGAAAAACTGTTCTGTATGAAAAACTGTAAAAAATGACCAATATCTAGGAAAACAGAGTTTGCATTAAGATACAGAAAATGTGTTTCTCCTGCTACTTTCTGCTTTGTTTTTTGCAGTGCTGAAAGGATATGTACATTTTCCATTCCACATACCGTTAAAGAAGAAGATATGTATAATGAGGGTGAAGACAGGAACAAGCTTGATGGGACAACACCATCATTACTGTATAAATTAATTTTATGAATACATTTTCAAGCAATTTATCTACCTCTTAATTTCAATATTTCTACTGGTATCAGTAATAGGCATATAAATCAAGTTTCACTTTAAATGGTGGCAAGGTTGTGTCTTAATATTAATAGACATCTGATGAAGTACTAGTATTAAGTGCAAAGGATTAGTTTTTTAAAATGCAGCTTGTAGTTTTTAAAAGATTAATTGGGATGGGGGAAATTTTTTTCTGCATTTTTCTGAAGTCTGGGTTTTCATAGTTTTAAAAATGGATTTTATTTGGTTCCACTAAGCATTAGCAGGTAATTCAAGGACACATTAATTAATCTCACCCTACAATGTGTAGTAATGCCTGTTAGCAGGAACAAAAAGGGTTGTGGGTGGTTTTTTAATATGCAAATCCCATGACTCCTCTGAAATTCCTTTGTAAATGAACATTTTTCATTCACACAAAATGCTTAAGGCTAAATTAAATAATATCAAGGACAAGGGATAGCCTTACCTGAGAAAGTCATGCACCCACTTAGAAATATAAATAGATCCAAATAGTCCTCTATTGGATGTAGACTTATGGCTACATCATGTTTTGCTATTTTTATATTGCATCTTGTGCATCATCACACACTTGCAGCAAAATGATATTGGCTGGATATGAAGAACAGGGACAACATTTCATTTGGAAAGGAGACTGTAGCTGTTTTTACCAATTGAAATATTGGACATTTAAACATATATTTACACTTTCAAATCCCTGCATGGACTTTTACTAACAAATCTTTCCATTGTCCCAGAAAAACAGAAGCTGGGTCTGCATGTTTACATAAGAAAGTATCTAACCCCCAGAGGAGCACACATCTCAGGCTGATGACAGCCTGACAGGTTAAAAGCAAAAGTAAGTAGCCTTTAGGGTTATGGTTTTTCATATAAAGAAAATACATGCAACTACTATATGATACCTGGGACATGGAGCTTTACTATTTTGAAGCCCATGCTATGCACCCCTGCTTTTGTGATCATTTTGACATAAATGTTAGGAGAGGCAACACTAGGATTTGGCCTTTTGTACAAGATACAACAAAAAACCTACCCAAGCTCATACTATTCTACCACAAGCCAGCTTGTTTGTCTCTAAAGCTAGGTGCTAAAACAAAACTCTGCTAAGTTTTAGGCTTCAGAGGTAACAGACATCTTTCCTTCGCCCCATCAAGTTTTCACTTAAAATTTCCTTCCTGCTATTGAATCATACCTGCTTGTAGCAAGAAAACACATGGACTGCTCAACGGCTCACAAATATAAACTAATGGACAGGGGTTTGTCTGAAGCACAACAAATGCAACCAACTAAAACCACCGGAGGTACAAGTAGTGACTTTCAATTGAGCCAACAAGATTTATAGCTTCCTTTTTCCAGATATTTGATTTATTCTCCACTGGTAGATCTTACACAAATAATAGTCCAGCTGAGACTGACTCTTGCCCTAAAGTAGTGAAAATGAAGGTCGTGAACCTAAATTCTAAATCCAGCTGCTTAGGTTCTTTGCATTTTCATTGTACCGCTTCAACTATTATATCACTATATTTTATTTTTGAACGTTAATATAAACATACTGCTCTTCACCTCAAAATGCATAGTTTGAGATCAAAAATTATATACTGAACTATTAGCATTGTAAAAATAAGACCCCTACTTTTGAAAGATAGATATCTTTCTTTTAAGAAGTAAGCTTTGCAACATTTCTGCTCTATCTGTTAATATCCTACAGAAATGCAACCTGTGTCCTCTAGCTGAATATACTGGCCATCAGGCTGCAGAGACATTATGGTTTGCCTTGTTTTCCCTTTCCCTGTTCCCATGAATTTTGAATTATCCTGTTTTCTCAGGGAAGCACAATTTTAAAAGAAGACAGTCACTTAGTCTTGGGTTTAGCCACCCTCTGGTTGACACAGGTCTTTTTCTCTGCAGGTAGTCATCCAATCCATTATGTAATGGTGTAAGAAGGCAGATTTTAAAAGAAAACATATTGGCTCTGTTCTTCAGAAAGAATTGTTCAAGATTACAGCTTTAGCATAAAACTGTAGGGTGGGAGTCCCAAAAAGGCAGACACACAACCTGACAGCTCTGACCAGGCAGCCCAGCTCCACAAAGATGGGATTTCAAAATAGAACCTTTCCTCCATGTTTCTTGTTCCTCAGTACAGGGTCCATTCTTGCTGAATAATTCCTTTCTGAAGTGCCTGATGTTCCTGGGCCCAGAGGTGCATCTTTAGGCTGAATAGTGAAAAACTAAAGGTGAGTTTGCTTTTTGAAATTTCTCTTTAGGTTACAAAACCAATCTGTTACCTGTAGAAGAGCTGGGGGTAACAGTGC
>VXBQ01017258.1:162050-195897 GCA_013400175.1 Phainopepla nitens | reverse complement strand
GACCACTTTTTGTTGCTTTACATTATGTTATCCATGAAATTTTCATAATTCCTGAGGAGAGGTAAGCAGCATTTCTCTTCAGTTCCAATCTTAATGCTGATTCTGAAAAATCTAAATTAATTCTCATATTAGCACAAATTTATAAGAAAATAAATTTTAATAACATTTTTTTCACAAATTCTTGATTTTAGCTTAGTGCATCATTGTTCCTTTTTTCCTAAACTTCAGTCACAGACCTAAATTTCCCATATTATCAGCCTAGTTCAGTCTTGTACCCTTTGTAGAATATATAGCAGAAGTCTTAGGGAGAAAATTCCTAGGAAGCAATATATCAGATATTTCAGGTTCAAATGGCAACTAATACCCTGAGAGTTTAAGTAGTACTTTTTAAGACCTCTTTTTTAAAGGAAGGACATCATTCACTGATCATCATACTACGTCTGGAGAAAAGGACGTTGCAATTCATCACGGACTGCCAAAAGCAGAAAGTATATTTTAGACAGTAAAACAGCTGCACTTATGTCTAGAGGGGAACAGATAAGAAAGGCTTTTCACAGAAGTGATTTATAGAGATTGTATTAGCTGAATGTTCATGTCTGATCAAAATTAGTCCTAAACTTTCTGCTGGACACAATATTTAGTTCTGTCTACTGTGATTTTTCCACAGATGCTCCATATATTCGTGGTGGATGCTAGCCCATAAAACACAATACTGATCAGTGACAGTAAGAGAGGCTGTCCAGGGTCCCCTGAGTCAACAGTGGGAGACCATGGCTCAGGCTACCATGCTTTATTCTTTTACTTAGGAGTATGTGTTCTGAATAGCTAAAGCCAAGAAATTTCAGGGTAAAATGTCTAGGCCACAGAGAGATAGCCTTACCAGATTGAAACTGATAAAGCAATGGTAATCTATTTTCTAGGTTGTTTGCTACTTATTACTAAGTTGTTTCAGGCAATCTAACATATGCAGCTTTTGGTGCAGGGGAGTATGTGGGGGGTGTTTTTTGACCGTAAAAAACCATAAATATTTCGTATTTGTGGCTCACAGCAGTCTAGATGGCTTGCAACTCGAAGACATTAAATTAATTTTTCAGCTTTCTGTGTCCAGCCAACTGAGAAAATGATGCTCTGGAGGCCTTCAGTTTCAGTCTAGTCTGAAAACACTACATACAGGGAAGAAGAAATTAATTCCACTCCAGAAAACCCCTGGTCTGACTCTTTTCTATTTCCTGCCAATAGTATCTATATTTAAAGAAAAACAAACAGCATCCTTAGTAAATGGGAGGCATACATACAATAAAAACAACTTAGATATTCAGCAAAAATCCTGAATTAAAATGTACTGGATGTGTGCATATAAATACTTCTCCTAAACAGAGGATATAATTTTGCTACTGTTGTATAATTTATGTATTAATAATGGTAATGAAAATATGCAAGTAAGGGAAAACGTATTGGAAGAAACTTTAATATATGAATGTGGCTTTGCTTGGCAGACTTACAAAGGGTTGTACTGACTGCAATAGTTATATGCATAAGCTTTCAGGGACCTTGAACCTGAATTGCTCCACACTGACATAAATATTATTACAGACACGAACTGTCACAGAGGAGCTCTCTACAAGAAAAGTCAAATAGGGATACACAAGTTATTTCTCCACTTTCTTGAAATTTACTTGCAATTTCTATGAGCAGCAAAGTTAGACTAGGTATTCATTATCACAGGGAAGCATAGAGCAACTGATCATAAAAGATCAAATTATCTAAGAGTAAAATACACTTTGTAGTAGCTTTATTCATGTTTTCTTTTTCTAGAAATAAAGAGCAGCTGCTTCATTTAATGTTATTTTTTTTCTCTTTTGTTGTTCCAGCTTTTGAATTTTTCTGGAAACAGAGATATACATATTATATGAAGGGTAATCAACAACAAAACTAAATTGAGGTTAGAAAACATTGCAAATGTTTCAGTTTTGTGAGAAAAAGAATGGTGATTACATGGCCATAAGTGCCAGGAATTCCACTGCTACTGAATGATACCAATACCATTATGAACTTATTATATGCTGTGTGACCTTGAGTCGGCAAAATGAGACATCCCTCTTTCCCCATCTTTCAAATCAATAAAAACTGGTCTCCTATACCTTACAGGAAGTCCTCCAGGAGTTTAACTTCCAGATTGAGGGAAAAGATGTAATATAAAAAATTTGGTCTACTTAAAGAAAGCTGCCTCTGTATATAGACAGAAAACAGATTATGGATTCTGAAGCTAAAAGGATCATTAGAGGTTAGCCTGGCTTTCTGTATACTACAGGTTTTTAGGTTTTTTTCTTGTTCATAATTATTTCTTCTTTATTGACTGCACTTTTTTGTTTTTTTGTTGAAAAAATGTTCTTTTTTCTTCATTGGTTGCTTTCATATTTGTTCATTTGCTCTCCTGAAAGTACTTGTCTTATTTTTTCTTTGAATTTACTTGTATCAGGTTTAGCTTACTTGAGACCTGCAGTTACTTGCTTGAGACCTGTGGGGCTAAAGAGGTTACTTTATCCTCTTGATGGCCTTTTTAAACACAGAATTTTCAGGGCAGAATTAAAACAATTTTAGAGTCATATTTTTTCCTGCATTATGACAGAACTATTTTCTTCTGATACTTCTGATCTCTGACAAGTTCTGTTAGAAATATTATACTTTCATTCTTGCTTTTATTAACAATTTATTTCTGAGATGTGTAAGTTACCTGCTTTCTTTTCATTAAACGTGCAGAATTTTTAGTTGTGATACTATCTTGTCACATATAAAGTCTCCAGTACATTGTATCTACACAGTTGCCTTTATTAACCTGTTTTTCTCTCTCTTTAGGGAATTAAGTTTCTTTGTTAAAAGTATTATCTTAATTGACACTAATCACACTCTTCACCTTTAATTCTTTATTAAATGAATCCTCTACCAGCTCTTTGGTTTATTTTGTCTGTGACAAATTTTACTTGACTGACCACTAGGATCATCTTGTTGCCCTATGATAAACCAAGCATTGTTCCAACCTTGGCATTTCCATTATTTTTTTTAAAAATAAAAATACTAAAAAACCCCAACAAACAACAATAACAAAAAACCCAAACAAGAAACCAACCAACCAAAAAAAAAAAAACACCACAAAAACCCCCCCCCAAAAAACGCAAAAAAGCAAAAAAAACCCACCAAAAAAACCCCAAACCAACCAAAAACCCCTAACAAAACAAAACAAAACAACCAACCAAACAAACAAAACAAAAAACCCCAAAAACCCAAAACAAACAAACAAATCCCCCGAGCTGTGTGGGTTTAGTAATTTTCCAAGTTTATTCCTTTTAATGCAGTTTAGCATACTCCTTAATTGCTGATCACATAAAGGCTTCAGAAGGTGCTCCTTCTGGGAACAGCTTAAATTTCATTATTATTTTCAAGGAAAAGTATCCAGAGTTGTTTATTCATTTTTCAACCACCAATTAATTGACAAATAATAAATTTACAAGTCAATGAAAGCCTTTTAGAACAACATTGGAATTGCCTGTTTGTTTCATATACTTGGCAATACAGGCGGTATAATCCCAGTTGTTTGGAGCATGAAAAGGTTTGATCTTTTCAAGCTCCCCCATTAGGAGTCTGAGGGCTGTGAGTGTGGTGCAGTGACATTTATAATTCTGTGTACCTGGCTATTGATTATTCTTGTATTTATGAGTTCACACAGGCACAGGTGTTAGTTGACATTTTTTGTTTAATCTTACAGGCATGCTAATATTACCCTTGGAGATTTGGGTGAATATAGAGAGGCATGTTATTATCAAAAACTGAAACCAGGTGGAAACAAGCCAAGAAGATTTTTACTTTCAGAGAAGTATAGAAGAATCCGGGACAATTTCTAATCAATCCGAGTTCATCACTACAAGGACTTTAAGCAAATTTTTTCTATTTTGCGAAGCCAAGGGCTTGCCTCACTTGGCATCTAATTGCAGGTCTAGTTCATTTAGCTCATGAAATAAAAGGTAAAAATAATTATATGTGTTTTTCATACAAATATATTGCTATTTTTTCACATACACACTGAGAAGGACACTAATTCTCCATCTAGACTGTAAGCTCCGATACGGCCTTCAGGATGTTTCCCAGAGCTTCCCATCAGCATGCCAACTCATAAAAATCACATATCTTCTGAACAAATTGGAGATTTTTAATAAATCATTATCTAAATATTGCATTTTTATATGCCACTGGTTACACTTGGCCTTTTGTAGTTACTGAATGATTCATGGGCTGCTTGCAAGAGCACACATACATATGCAGACAAATATTTATAATTCTATAAGTTTTGTTAAGCAAGGTTGCTGACCTCCTTTAATCAAGAAATTTAAATGCTTTGTGCTGACTTTCAAGTTTTATTTGTTGTTTAAGGTATAATCAAGGCTTGAGTGGGATTTAAGATGGGGGCTGTGATCACTCGGTTTCAAAACGGAGCTCCTTGCCCTTTGGTGGCAGCTTCTGTGTGTATATTAGCTAATTGCAAGCTCTAATCATGAAATTCCAGGAGTCTGTGGTGTTTAACCTGTGGTGTTGGAGGAAGAGGCATATGGTTTCTGAGACCTGGATCTAAAGAGTTACACTTTTTTCCTGACCATCTTTGAAGACAGAGGAAAAGGTGAAGTCTACAGTCAGTGTCTTGCAGTAGGTTTCTGGGTGGCTGCTCATGCAAGTATTGTCATTTGAGTCTACAGCATCACTAGGTACCCTGATGCTTCAAAGCCACTGCTGTTTACCACATTTTGGAGTAACATGGCCTTCATGTGTGCTTGATGACCTCACCGAGTTTTTAGGAAATGCTTTCAACGTGCGTAATAAACTTACATACATATTCTCAACATCTTACAGTTCTTGATGTTTGCAGAGCCAGTCAGTCACAGCATGAAGCTGTGAGACAGTGACAGGTCTGTATAAGGAAACACAAGCTTTCACCACAGATCTCTTGACTTGAGAAAGCAAAATTAGCAGGAAGCAGCACACACACCACATATCCCACAGTTTAGTGACCAAGTTCTGGATTCACTGAGAAAACTCCATCTTTACATTAAGACAATTCCTAGACAAGCAGATCTGAAAGACAGGTGAGTTTGCAAAGAAAAACTTCCAGGATTTCTGGATTTTTGAAGTAGTTGAGGAAAGAAAATGCTCCATCTTGCTGCTTGCATGTTTACCTCTTGCTACTCGGATATTTACTTGTGATCCAAAATGACTTCACATTCCTACCTTTTGCTAGTTTTTAAAAAATGTATTAAAAAAATATCCACGTACTGTGCATAAGGTCTCTTGACCTGAATATTCAGACTGCTGTGTTCTTTTTGGCATACAACCTTATGTAAGCAAACATACTCAAGCATAGCCTTCTGGCATGATGATACTAATATCTGTATGTCTTACTTAATAAAAAATAAAAGCAGAGGAAAATTAAAAAAATAATTATACTAAATATCAATAGGTAAACTCTTAAGGAGCTTGTGGGTAAAACAAAGAAACATTTCACTGTAGCATATCTCTGCCTTCTTACAAAATAGAACTGATGGACTGAAAGGCAGTATTTTGGAGAGGTGACTGACCTTTCTACTTTGCTTGTAATGCTAAAGATTTCATTCTGTGCAGCTCTGGATTTGAGGAAGTCATAGTTATATTTCTTAAGGGAACATACTTTTCCTAATTAGGCATTGTAACATTTATACTTTCCTTTAGTTGGAAGGAAAGCTGTTCAAGATTAAACCCATTTTTATTTCTTCCTTAAAGGAGAAAAGCAGTATATAAGCTTTGATTTTTTCCTATCTGGTGCCTTACTCCATTTTTCCTTTGGTTAGCTCATAGGCAATTAATTCTCCAAGACCATAGATTTTTTAAATCCAAACATAGAGTAACGTAAACCAGAATTTTTAAATGTTTAAACTCTTATTAAACTCAAGAAATTTGCCAGAACAAGGCCACAACAAACAGGAGCAAGTCTAGCAAGAGTTAAAATTATTTATATCCATTACATCTGAGTGAAAGGCAAAATTCTATTGGTACATAGTACTTAGAAACAAAGCCAATCAGCTAGGGGCATTTTTTCAGATCTGCTTGCAACACAGCAAGGAGTTTCGCATTAATAACAGAGAGACCTGTATCTGTTTTAATCTGCGGAGGATTTCTAGGACTCCTTACTCTCTGTTCTCCATGAAGATAGCATGTTTATAACAGTAATAACCACTTATTTTGCCAGGTACAAAGCTAATTTTCATTGCACAAGTGGAGATTCTTATGTTGATACAGCTTGCTCCTGGGCAATCAACCTCAGTAATGCTGGCACGTATTCAGCCTTCTGGAAATAATATTTTGAGTTCTGGCTGATAAACTAAATAAGATGGACAGACAAAGCTTCATCCCATTTAATGTCCTTGTCTTAAATATGCCTGCTTTATCCAGAGACTTAAATATGAAATTTGGACAAGGAAAATGTCAATGCCTTATGACTAAATAGAACTAGTTTTATCTGAATTAGAAAAAGGAAAAGAAAGAAAAGAGGAGACTAGCTGAGACTTTCAATTTAATTAGGTGGAGAAAGTCCATCTGCCCACCTGTATTTCAGGAAATACCCATGGACTACTAGAAAGGAGAAAGCAAAATAAAGAAGTCTTCCTGACAGTCTCATACAAAGATTTAACAAACTTGGGCGAGGTCACGAAGACTTTTGTGAAGTGTGAAGTCATTCTTCACCACTGGTATGAAAGTATCATTAGGAATAACATGACAAATTCAGGTCTTGGTTATATTTCACAGAGTTTGATCAGCTCCTACATGAGATAGAAGCAGAAATGAGGATGAAACAGAGATGTATGTGTGCTCCCTCACTGCCCCAAAGATAAACGTCTATCACTCAATATCTCAGACTACATCTGCTCTTACCTGGATCCTTGGCTCCAAAATTTTCCTGTTAATTCTGCAACAGAACACATTGCTATCTGTTTTCCACTCATTTTGTTACTCATGGCATCAGCCTACTAAAAAGGAAATCCCTAAATAGTAATATTGATTTAATAAATCACACTGAAAATAATATCTCCTTCAGTCCTATGAAAAACAAAGCTGTGGAAAAGAATGCTACATTTCTGCAGGACAGTGAAAGCTGGTATGAGCCAGAGTTGTGAAGTTTTTAAATGCAAAATTTTCTGCAGGGCCATAGAAAAATATGTTATTAGATCCACAGTAGAATCTGAGAGGGGTGTGTGAGTGAGTGTTTTCCTTTTTTAATCTTCATGGTTTGCATTTGTAAAAATTAAGATAAACATTAATTGCTTGTAAGAGGCTGACATTAATTGCAATAACTGCGCTGAAGACATTGGACTTTGGCTGAGGTGCACAATGCAGAATCTAACTTACAGAAGCTTTCCAGTCAGGAAGGATCCTTTTATTTCTGTCATACACTTCTGTGCATTTCACCATACCACATCCACGAGGATGTATCCTTTCAATAGCTGTCAGCACTTTCTGAACACTTGCTGTTTATTCTTTCAAAAGTTGCAAGGGAGAGCAAAAAAAATAAAGCAAGTAGATTTAAAGGCGTATTTCCCCCCCACATTACATCTTTTTATCCTATATCAGAGCACTGTTATTTTTGTAACACACTTTGGAAAGGTCAGGATTATGCATTAAAGATCCCATTTAGTATTTCACAGATTAATCACATAAGGTATTCTGTTTCTGTTCTAAGTAGTCTAACAGAACATGGAGAATGTGGTGCTAGAGAAGTTACAACTTTAAAGATTTAAATTCTTATTTCTTTGGGGCACAATGTCCTCTTCAGTGTTTATGCTCATGTGCCCTGTCTGTATCTACAGAGCAGTTCCAGGCACAGAGAGAATGTTCCTGAGCCAGGGTAGGGAACGTTAAAACTTGAAGTGGATTTTGCCTGAAACCTGTTCTAAAGAAACTGTGCTTTGAACAGTTAACAGTGTTAAGGCTAATAATCTACTGCAGTGTACTAAAGTGGTTTGGCTAGAAAACATAATAGTTTGTAGACTCATCACCTGATAAAAAGAAGACCTTAATGCCTCTTGTCCACATGCCTGCTAAGATTAATATTCAGCTGATACAGTTTTTCCATTGTGAACAATGAAGCTTATGGAAAACTGTTTTTTGCAGGTAGCTGTTGAAATATTCTTGCTTCATTACTTACGAAGTATTATCAGCTACAATCAAATTCAGATAGTTTTCTTGAGATAGAAAGATCCAGAAGAGACATATATAATACAAACTTGCTTTATCATATATCAATGGAGTATTTTTATTAAATGTTTAACATTTTCTTGCTCCATGACTTCATCTGCCTCTTACTTAATTAGGATTAAAATGCTATAAGTAGGTTCAAGTGGTTATAACATCGGTCCCTGAAGTTTGCCAATCTATCTGGGGTCCTACAACACATATCCATACAATATCTTTACATATGTAGGGCAATTTACAGCTGTATAGTCAAATACTGTTGTTTTAAGGGTGCCATGGATAGCTTTTGCTGTGCATACCTGAGAGATTCAATTATCCCCTGCCTGTGGCCACAAGACCATACTCTCACTTGCAGTTTTGCTAGAACTTACCTGTATGCTCACAAGGGAAGTTCTGCTTAAATTCTGAAGAAGTAAATTAATATAATTAAATTACATTCTAGATGAATTTTTTCACATTCTCTTCTTGGGTTGTACCTTATTACTTCTGTTTATGGCATAAAGAATTTTTCAAGACTAGAAAACTTGTCTTCTCTTGCTGCTCCACCACTGCTTCAACAGCACGTATTAGCCATCACAATGTAACTTCAATACATCAGGATTTAATTTAAATATAAGTAGTCTAATGAAACTTAACAATGAGGTGATGACCCATAGTGATAAAAAAGATAATTAGAATTATCATTTTTTCTGTGAGAAGAGCCATACAGTGACATATATCAGATACTTGAGAATATGTCTAGGCATTTTCATTCATTTTGCCTTAATTTTCACTTTGAATTCATACAAACTCAGCTATGAATGTTTCTGTAGAAACTAAATGCCTGTTCTATCTAATCTGTCATGTTCGACTCCTTTATAGGGTACAGTTATATCCTGTATGTCTTCCAGTGAGCACTGGAAAATGAAATGTAAGCACGGATTAGAAATGCCCCTTGTCAACACACTAAGGACTATTTCTTGAACTACTCATTGGTAGCAATACAGGTGTTAATTGGTGCACCTTCCCACTGATTCCCTGAACTATTTTCCACATCTGTGTGATGCTTACATTTGCCTTTGTGCTGTTATGGTGTGAACTGGACTGAAGACCTGATCCTGGTCCAAAATAAGTATGAACATTCATCATTTGGCTTGTGTATTATTAAATATTAAACCACACCCTCACATAAATCATAAAGTGGGAGTGTCATCAAAGCATGTTATGTTATAGGCATAAATCCCAGCAAGAGATAAACACATGCCTATCCTTTTCCTGACCATATATCCTTTACATCATCCTGTTATTTCTGCCTGAAAGCATGGTGAAAGTTCAGACTGACATAGCTTATGCAGCAGGAGTAAAGTAATCTGCAGAGAGGCAGATATTCCCTTTAATTTTCCCCCTGGATTTGATTTTTTGATAACTTAAGCTTCTGAATGAATGGTTAGTCCCAGCTCTTTCCAGGGCCTGGCTCATTTCCAGTTGAGCATACTATGTGGGGTAGGAAATTCAAGGGCTAGGTCTTGGCAACAGCTCAGTCTTAATAGTTTGGATTTCAGTGCCTTAAGGTAATGATGTGGCTTAAAAAAATAACTCTGGAAACAAGCATTTTTCTTTCTGACAATAGCTCACAAGATTTACTGGGGCCCAGTGCTTAAATTTTCACACATTTGCAGTATCTGGCTTTAATCAGCTGGTGGAAGGCTTGATCCAAAGACATCAAGACTTATGGTTCCAGGGCCATAATGACTTAAATCCATATTATGAACAAGACTACAATCTGTCTTTCATTAAAATCTTTGTAATGAGAATGGGCAAGTTGGTGGACCTAAGCAGGCACTTCGTATTTCACAAATAAGTATCCCTGTGAGATTGCCCTTGTGCTGCTCTGTTTGATGGCTCAGAAGAGCACAGTACAAAGGTGGGTGTCCTCAGCCATCCTAGAGGTCTTTGGAGCATCTCTGAAGCCATTCACATTCCCATTGCATCAGGAACACCTGCTTCATCATAGCATGTCTCCTATATCTAAACATGACACCTGGTACCCACCCAGTACCCATCCCAAAGTAGGGTTTCCGGAAGATGGAAAGCCCCTGTATCTCACCACACTTGCCTCATGACATTATTTGGAGCAAATCTATAGAAGTAGGATAAGCTAAAAAAGATATTTTGGGGAAGGTGCATGTTCACGCTGGTTGGAAGTTAGGGGTCAAGGTACAGCTGCCCTGCGCTATGCAGAACATCGCAGATCTCTTGTCAGAAAAGTCTTGTGATTTTTCTCACATTTATGTCATGAAACTTTCAAATATTATTGCATATAATTAATAGCATATTTAGATACTAAGATTACCATTCAGCTTCCTGAAGTGCCATAAGTGTTATCCAAGGGAATATTTCCAGTGGAGTAAAACCAACTGGTGAAACCTATCAACAATAAAAACTTAACTACTTTCCTTCCAACAGGAAAACTTGACTACTAATCTAGGATCATGTTATGATGTATACATAAAGCACAAAAAATATTATTTTTCCCTTAAGCATGCATTTTTTTCCCCTCTAACTTGCTGCTGAAATCTTTGCAGTGTATTTTTATTTAATTTGTATATAACATTAATTTTTCAAAATTTTTTTTCAAGCTTACTGCAAAAATATTCTTTTACTTTAAAATTGCTTTCATCATTTAACCTCTTAGATGAAAACATTGCAAAGATTTCACAATAATATTTTTTCTGATTTTATGGAAATTTCCTATGCAAGTATCTATTGCATCTAAAACCTAATAAATGAGGTTTTTGTTCCACAGCATATTTGTACCTCAGCCAGGTCTCACTACTTCCATTTTTCTTCAAACCAAGGATGCTTACAGTGAAGAATAAAAATCCCTTTGCCCTTCCCACAAAGAAAAAGCCAAACAATGCTGGGACACAGCTCATCTTCTACATCCAGAAGAGATATTACACATCTAGGGGACTAAAAATTTAGGAAGAATACAGCAGAGAGTAGTCACGATTTTAAATCAAGCAAGTAACCTCACATTGGTGCTCCTTACGTACTACCATAGTATCCATGCAGCCCTGGGCAGCCAGAAATGTGCTGTTAAGAATCCCCCACGTCCCAGGAGGTCACTGTCAACTCAACATGTCTATTCCCTCACAGACACCTGCCAGCCAGGTGTTGCTCTGCCTTAGTTCAACCCTAAAGGCTCCTATGGGATCAGAACTAAATTAAACATTAATTTTTGCCATTTTCGCCAAGGCAGACGTAGAGGTGTAGGACCAAGGAATGGGAGATGCCTTGTTGTCGCTTATTTAGCTGTACCCAGCACAGGCCAGACCCTTCAGGTAAATGCTGAAGTGCACAGGGTAATCTTCTGTGTTGAAGTCAAACAAATCTCTCCAAATTTTTTCATCATAGTTTGCTCTCTACTCATACCAATGCTAGTAGTACTTTCCAGTCTTGCTGTAAAGCTGTCTTAGCAGAGCAAAGGACTGACCAGAGGGGAAGAGGAAAGCAGATCACTTAGAAGGCAGAGATCAAATCTTTTCTCCCTCACATGGCCAAATGCCATGATAAGTTATAAGTAGTGGTAAGTGATAAGTAATCATTTGCTATAAATCCAACACAATAAGAAAAAAGAAAAAATGCTTCCAAAGTAGGACAAATTTGGTTTGTAAGCTATAATACGCCTATATATTTTGTTGACCAAGATACTCCTGTTATGCCAACCAGCTGAAATAAGCTGCAGAATAATACTAAAGCAGAATTTAGGTGCAATTTGTCAATTACCTTTAAACATAACTGTGTTAACTGAAGAAACCAAACAGCTATACTACATGCAGTCACCCTGAGATTGTAGGAATTTTGGCAAGAAATATTAAAAATTAAATTATGCTTTCTTACTGTGTTTGTTACCGATATACTGTATAGATCTATCTATACATACCACTGGACTGGTGTGTATCTACATCTATATATTGGTATCATCCATATCTCTATCTTAATATCTCTATCAATATATCTGTATCATCTAATCTGTATCTGTCTACATCATCTATATCTATCTCTATCTCACATATTTCTGTAGTAGAGAGAAGTGCTGTATATTTGTGCTAGAATTTACTTGTTATTAGCTTGGACACATTTTGACATACTGCATAAATGGGATACATACAAGAACTCAGCATATAAACAGTATGATCAGATAATGGATAACACATTAAACTTGAGGTTTCTCTAGTAGGAGAGATTTGTGTGACTTCTGTATGGCTGAAACACTTACCAGTGTGGATTTTCTTAGCCCACATCCACAGGATGATTGACTTAAGTGACTGGAAGCAAAAACTATAGAAGTGCACTCTTTGACTCTAGTAGCATAATGTGAAAACTAAAATAAACGTTGAAAGCTTTCCCTTTTCAAATATCTTTTCTTTTTCTAATTGCCATTGCATTTTTCATAAAGCTAAAAAGGAACTATAATTACTGGAAATACTAATTTGAATTAATTTTAGCTATGAATGAATGGCACCAAGACCTTTTCTTTCCCCTTTTGTAGGTCACAAGGTGAAATGGAGACTATGGCACTTAAACCGACTTAAAATAGTAGTGCTAATTTTAACCTTGATAGATGAAATAATGATCTCGCTATAAGAAAACTACAGCATTGTTCTAGTTCTGGTTTCTCCATGGGCCTGGGTATCTCACAAACAGTCAAGTGGAAGAATGGCTGGAGGGAGGTGTGATGTCAGCACCATGGGAGGAAGCCAGGGATGGGAGCCTGAGCTACCACCACCCATGGCAAGGCATGAGCCACAAAAGAGTGTAACAGAGCTGAGATCAGGCCATACTAACAGGGAACTACATAACATTCCCCCTTAGGATCCCTCAGGTCACATGGATGGAGCTGTGCTTGTTTTAATAGCAATCTTGAAAAATTGTTTGCCTTGGTAACTGTGTTTGTATGAAGGCTTCTTTTACACTGTAACTTGCATATAAAGTGTAAGTTAGAAAAGTCTCCAGAAAAGATATGTAAGGTGGAAATGACCAAATATTTTGAAGCATCCCACAGGGTTTACGGTGTTTCTGTATGCATTAACAATCATAGAAGCATGAAATAGCGAGCACCTTAAGTGTTTCAAATAAGATATTCTTGCCATTGCATGAAAAAAACATACTAACTCATCTAGAGACTTTGACATCTGAAGGAAGTCAGCTGATTATCAAGAGACCAATGACTCAGATATCTCCTTAATATTGCTAGATGACCTGTCAAGGTTTACTGAAATTCCAATTACCAGAAGTCATTCAAGCACTCTCTAGTAATAATTATATCCTCTGCTACCTAGTAGATGGTACTGAGCAGGAAATTGGAGGGAAAACATAAATCTATATTACATTCTAATGACTTAAAATTTAGTGAACAATCCAAGGAAAAAATGACTTTTTCCAGATGATTGCCCCTGAACATCATGAATAAAGATAAATATTAAGTATCTTCATTGATGCACAAGAAATAAAAGTGCAGCTGAAAAACAATCACCTATTCTATGTCTTAATAACCATGTGGGTTCAGGTATTTCTCACTACCATGGTTTGAGAAGGTATAGGAGTTCACTTCCTCCTCAGTCATTATGGCCTCATTCCAACATTTTAAAGTTTAAATGAATCTTTATCTTTCTGTTCAAGAGATCCAACTAGTTAATGGTTGAACAGCAATTCTAATAAATGTGTTGAATGAAGTAGATGATCATCATCATAATTTAAAATAATTCCATAAATGCTTTATCACCATTGTGTAACATTGTAGCTTTAGAGTGTGTTTTGGCGAAACTTGCACTTCCATGGTTACCCTGGCCTCAAAACAAGAAGCTCATTAGTAAAATTGCTTAAGTATTTTATCTGGCAGTCAACATATGCAATCTAAGAGCGGTCGTCATGGACTCATTATGGCAACAAATATGATAGGATAAATCTGATTGGACAGGGAGAATTATGGGGTCAATATGTGTGGATAAAAGAGCATGGGATGAGTCCAAATTAATTAGTTGCTACAGGTCTGTGGAAAGAAAGAAGATCCTGGATGGCAAGTGTTGCAACCAGGAAGCATCTGGCACCAACGTCCATTTGGAGAGCTACAGAGCTTTTCAGAAGGGTAAATCAAAATTTTAGCACTAATCTCATGGTTGTGTACTCATGGGGATAGTAGATACAAGACAGATAAACTCATCAGGTAATGTGACCAGCCTAAGGTTGTGTGTCCTAGTACACCTTCTGCTATACAGAACACCCCCACCTGCACTGACTAATGAGAACAGTCTCTGACCTGTTCCCTCATTCAGACTGCGGAGAAAAATGGAAAACTGGAGGCTAGAGATTGAACCCTTGACCAGGCTCTGTTCAGTCTGCAAACTACTGCATCCTATCTAATTATCTCACAAGTGCATCTGTGCTGACACAAGTTGTTTCAGCACACGCTTGGGGAATTCACATCAACAGTTTTGAGCGACATTTACATTTCCACAATGTCACTTATATATAAGATACTGCTGATACATACAAACATCAGAATGTCTTTTAGAGGTTCTTATAAACAAGGGATGTTTATTCCGTGCTGTTTATGAACTTGGTGTCAAATAGCTCATAACAAAATTTCCCAAATATGCTATTTCCTTTATCAGGTTTTTCTAGTTTATGAAAAAACGTAATGAGTGAAGTACGAAATTTAAAATTTGTTACCAATTCATAAATTCTTGAGTATGAGAAGTGGGAGTATTTAAGTGCCCCTTCTGTTGCACAGGGAGGCACTGCAAGGCAGGCAGCACATCAGCTACTCAGGAGCATGTGGGCCACCAACTCTTGTGATGGCATGTCCTGAGGCTCAGCTATTTCAAGGTGCTGGAGCTGTTTCTGACTTCTACCTTGGCCGTCAAAAGACAACTCATGCCTCTCTGTTTTCTTCTGTTATTATTGCAGAAAGACTAGATTTTGTTTCCTTCTCGATTTGTCTCTCTTCTCTAAGTGGAAATTATGATTTTTGCTTTCATTATCACCAGGGCCTGTAACATTTTTGCCCATCACAATCTCTTTAGAAAGCTGTGTCATATTTAGGTAATAAATAAGAATATCTCACTTTTCTTTTATATCAGCAAGTACTCAATGGAACTCTTATTAGGTAGCAGTGGTGCCGGCTTTCTAGTTTTGACAGAAAAGAGAGGAAGTAAAAGTTGGGACACAGGGTCACATACTCATTTTCAGCAGCAGTCTGGGCAATCACAATCAGCTTTCCCCATACTATTGGAAAGGTACGTTTGGTTTATTTTTTTTCCAACTGACTGGCACATTGTGCTGGGACTTTGTGCAGAAAGAGCTGTCTGCATTATTTTCTCTGGGAGAATACACCCCCAAGCTTCACAAGACTTTTGAATCAATAAATCTAGGGATTTTTTACAAGTCATTCTAGAATAACTAACTCCTTAAACAGAAAAAACAACCAACCAGGGCTAAATAGATGAAAATGACGGGATTTATTGGACAGAAAATCCCCTTCCCTCAGAGCCACTGGTAATTAAAAAAAAAAATCTGTGCAGTTCCCTATGGACCCCTTGAGATCTCTCCTTTCCACCTTGGCTGGCACTTGACAATGCAACTGCTCTGCATCTTGCTGGGAACTCTTCCTGGCTTGTGACCAAATGTCTGAGCAGTGGCTCAGGGGATCTCTTGCTCTCTGCCTGCCCTACCCAGCAGCCAGAGAAAACACTGAGAGCAAATGTGATCTTTTCCCCACTACAAATACAATCCTTTGGCTTTGTATCACTTTGTATTTGCCAGAGGCTTCGGAAGATGTATTAAAAAATAAAACAAATCTTACCCAGGTTTGTATCCAATCTTTAAATCATGTAATTTCATCTGAAAACAACAAGAATTAAATTCCTTGGCAGGTTTTCTTTCCTTTAGCTACAAGGATAAATGTTTCTTACTTAGCTAATATTGCTTACTTAGCTGATATTGACCTCCTTCAAAGGCATGAAATTTATTTATGTCAGTGCCCAAGAACTAAAGTCTAGCTCTTCACTTGAATAAATGGTTTTAGCAAGTACAGTGGTACATAAATCATTGTATATTGTGGTGCTTCTGGGCATCATTTTATCTTGCATTTTATGCTACAGCATGAAGAACTTCTGGTACTGATTTTTTTGATTCTCAGTTTGAGCAGTACACAGCTTTCTTCCCCAGGTTTCTCTTCCTTCTCATTTTACATTCTCTCTCATGTCCAAACTGCAGAGCCACTATCTGTCCCTACAAACATCAGACTGGACGAAGTAAATTCCCTGGTTTGCCAGATTTGATTACTTTGTCACAGGCAAATTCTGGATCTTTCAGAATGTTCTGCCTCAAATCCTGTAATAATGTGTTCCTTAGTCAGAAACTCTCCTCAAATACTCTTTTGGTACTCTCTCAATATCAATGAGAATACACCTAGTAAGTTTATTTGGCTTTATTTTTAGTCTTTTTCCCAAAGTAAAAAATAATTGCAACACTTGACTTACACAGTTTTGCCAAAGTTCCCTATTCACATAACATGGCCTATAAATTATGCCCATTTATATGGGGAGTTTTAGACTGGTGACTGGAATCAAAGTTATCAGATTGCTAGACTATAGGAAAATTGGTTCCTGAAAATTTCCTTTTAACATCTTAATCTGCTGTTATGTAACGATTTCTGTCTTCCCTTAAGATGAATCAAGTTATAAGGAGTCTTTTTGTTAGACAAAAGTTATGGTCATTTTTAACTCCCTTAATTTATGATTGTCTCTTGGTTAAAGATTTCTGGGTACAAGGTCCAGAATTCATTAAAGAAGTTATAAATGCTGACCTTGATCTACCCTTGCCTCTGGTGGTTCTTATCTCTGCTTCCCCACCCAGAGGCAAGGATACTAATGCTGAAAATGTATTAAAATATGCTTCCACAAAGATTCTTGCTAATTGGCCAGATTTTTCCAAGATCAATAGCAAGCACACTGAGCTGAACTCTAAGTGCTTGACCTATGAATGACAAAAAATTCAAGCAATCAAAACTGACAGGTTATTAAGATGTGGTCCCAGGATCCCAGAATATTTTTCCTAATTGCTAGTTTATCCTGCCCAAAACTTGAATCCATAAGTTTCATGTCTCCCACTGTATCCTGTGACATCATAATGTAGCCTCTGGAATTAACTCACATTTTGTTCAAAGGTCATTTTATTTGGTTTTCTGGCTTGTTCATTTTGTGGAAGCCTGACATATAAAATGAAGCAAGGCAAGCTAGAGAGGAGACGCATGAATCTAGAATTTCTGCCTATGTGTTCTGTCTTTTGTTTTACTGAGTACACTTTCATACTTTCTTCCTATCTGAAAAACATCGTTCTGTAACACAAAAAAATAATAATTTTGTTTTGAACTTGTTTCTCCTTTGTGTTTCACTGCAAATGGCAGCTTTGCTCTGGTCCTTCACTTCAGCTGCCAGTATGTGAAGAACAGTAACATTCCACCCAGAAAAGTCAAACCTGAAACTGTATCTTTGCTTGGAGGGAACATCCAGAATAGGATTGTTCTCAACTAACATAAAATGTCTAAAGCTGTCCAGATCTATGCAATTGCTTTAAGCTCCCTGCCTCATCAACAGAAAAAACCATTCATGTCCAAGCAGTGAGTCATTCTATCTATTTTAAGCATCTTAGCAAGGCTCTGGAGATGCTTATTTTTCTCACTTAAGAGAGATTTCTTAGTTCTGTTAGATAAAAGTGTATCAAGGCCATCAGGAGTTAAATTTTTAATTGGCATGAATCAGATTACATAAAGTAAGATAAAATTCTATGAAATTCAATCAGACTAATAAAGGTACCTCTTAGGATAACAGTGGAATGAAAGACCACTTGATTTAGTAAGAATAGGACACTTAAAAACTTCCAGTGTTGAGATTGTCTTCCGATTTTTAAATCCATACTTGATGCACGTTTAAGTATGAAACCTGCAACATTTCCAGCACTTTATCATAATTATGTCACAGGAAACGGTAATTCCTATGAAAAACAAATTATCTTTTAAAAATACTTTTGCAAAATGAATTTATGTTTTTCTTTAGACTAGAAGTGGGGTTTTTTTGAATTGGAAAGTGCAAATACTTCCTTATTCATCTTTAAGGAGAACCTGTATTGTTCTTTAAGGAGCAGCACCTTTGTCATCTTCTGTTCTGAAATATGAGGACATAGATAAGTGGGAATAAGAGTGAGAATGCCTGGTAAAAACAAGCAAGCAAACAAAAGGCTGTCTATTCAGCCACTCCTGAGGGCTGCATGTCGGGAGAAGCGCAGAACCCAGGGGAAGGGGTTTGCTGCTGGGAAGAGCTGAGCCCACTTTGAGTCAGGCTGAGTAGCAGGAGTTCTTGAACCTGCAAGCTTATGAGAAGAGAGGAAGAAAAAACCCCAGAGCACAGAACAAAACAGAAACACTCTATATCCCACCTGTCTCTAGTGACCCAAAGACAAATGTGAAATTTCAGATAGTCAAAGAAGCCACAGAATGCCACTGGGCTAACATTAACAGAAAAGGAAGAGAGCAGACAGAGATTAGTTTTGAAATTTTTGTTGTAATTCTTTTTAGCAGGAAGACATAGTTCTCTCCATTTCAAAAGTGACATTCTTTTCTAGTATAAATACATAGAAAATTCGTACTTCAGGATACTGAAAACAATTGCTGGTTTCCAGGTGTTCAGTTAAAGGAAAAAATGTAGTCCAGTAAGTCAGGGACTTACCAAAAAGAGCAAAAAATTATTTAAAATCCTCAGCTATAGTCACATGAACTTAATTTGTTTGTAGTAACAAGAAGCCTGGTCCTTATAGGTCTTTATATAAAGAACTGCTTATAAATGGCATCTCAAGGTATTTTCAAGATATCAGTTGGATGGATCAGAGTATTTGCGTCTTCTCTGGGAAGAAACTTACTGAATGTTCCTGAATATTGTTATGGTATGAATAAAACAAGCAATAGGCTTCTCTTAATTTAAAAGGTTCTACATAGTATCCCAGTCAAATACTTAATGCACATTTTTCCAGTTCTGAAATCCTTACCAAGGGATAGTCTTCTTCCTTGCTCTATGATTTTTTATAAAGACCTAGGTTTGAGGAAAAGATGTGAAGTCTCCTTAAATTACACATTACTTTGATCTCAGATAACCCTAAAGCTGATGTGCACAGAGCAACTCAAGTTTGCATACATAAAATGAACTCTCTTTGGTGAATCAAAGATAGCAGTAATTTTTACTTCAGGTTATTTGCTTTAAGCCTGTTCTGAGCTAGACTTCAGTTTGTTTTAATTGCTCTCCTTCTCCTAATTTTATTTTAATTTTTAACATTGAAGCGACTCAGCAGAGTGAAGTAGAAGCTAAGGAAACACTCTTCTTTTCTTGCAATGTTTTGCTAAGAAATAATCGACAGAAACTGTCTGTGACCATATTTCAGGAGGCCTGGAAGACACCTTGGAAAAGGTTGACTGTACCAAAAAAAATTGCAGGTAAAGTTTTCAGTTGAAAACTGCTGAAAAAAAAAATCCTGACACTCCAAATTACCTTTACAGAGAAACCCAAACAAATGAACAATGGCATTTTAGTTTAGTTTAGGATGAAGAATTCACACTGAAGAGTAAAGTCACTGATTTTCCAACTCTATTTTCAGTGACCCATTATAAAATCACAGAAAAAAAAAGATGAAAAAATGGACTGAGAAGGTCACCTATGTTACCTTCAGATTACATCAACTATACCTAACCAGTCCTGACAGATGTTTCTCTAACTTGTCCTTAAAATCCACCAGTGATAGAAAGGCTACAGGCTTCCAAAGCAGCCTCATACACATCAATTTATTAAGATAGATAACTAAACAGTTTAATCAGAGATTACTTTTAATGCTCTAAAGAAAAACATGTATATTGTTTTGAAACTGCCTGAATATCATCCAGGTTGGCTTGAGAGAACCACAAGAAGATGTATAATTGCAGTTCACTCATGGTCAAGGCCAGGACTCAAGGAAGTACATCTGTCGGCTCAAAAGGATGATGGATCAATTGCTGTATGGAACTGAAATACAGAATTACAAATTACTGGCAAACATACAGCATTAAATCCATGCAGCACCTAGTAAGTACACATGCACATGCAGCCTCACCAAATGGCAAGTACCCTAGTTCTCATTTATTGAGTGGGAGGAGACAAAGAGAAGACATGGAACACAGCCCAGTAATGTGGAACAGTTGATTAAAAACTCTCACCACTGTTTACTTCATATTTTCATCTATACACACAAAACTGATAAGATAGAGCAATATATTACAATCTTGATTGTGCTAAGGATTTTGAGGAAAATATACAAGGCTTCTTTTCTCTTGGTGCTTTTTGTTTCAATTTTTATTTTATCAGTGTCAACCCACTGACAATGACATGGGAGTCGCACACTGAGAGTCATATAAAAAAAAAATCTGTAACTTTCATATAAACAACTAAAGGATTAGGTGATATCCAAATTTCTCTGAACTGGGTAATAGGTTGGCTATTATATAATGGCACTGTAAAATCAATGCAGTACTGATATATTTCATTTTCCCCAGCTCTTCCAGTATGAGCAAAAAACTGCCTGACCTGTGCATTGACTTGGAGACAAGAAGGTCTTAGTGTCATGAATGTGTAGTCAGTCTCTTGTATCATATATTTTGCATCTGCTGTGAATGATATCAAATTCACCATGGACCACACCCTTCAGAAATTGTTGGCTAAGGAAAAATGTTGGCTCAAGGGCAAAAAGAGCAAACATGTCTTGCAAAGAGAACAGCAGTAGTTAGTTTTTCAGATATATTAGGAGAAAATATTGATTTGGACATATTAACACAAAATGGTCTATTTACACTGACTATATACTGCCTGTACAGGGACCATAATTCTACAAAAGAAAAGATTTTACAGATTACCTGCAAGACAAGATAGAACATGCTGGAGTAATTTGGGAGGAAAAAAGATTATTAAACAAAGGTCAAAATGAAACGAAAGGACATATGGGCATTTTCTGCAAATGGGACAGTAGTTGTCAATAGGACAATTAACCAAGGGAAGTTTAGGTTGCAAATTACGAAAGAGCAGGGGGAGTAAGGTAGCACTGGAAAATGACCTCCTGGCAGGCAGAGGCTGGGAAAACCCTGTCTCCAGATGGTTTTTTAAAGATTCTGTTAAAATAAACCTCTGTGAGGACTGTTTTAGGAGTAGCTTACATTGTCTTGTACCAGGAGACCAGATCAAGATACCTGCAGCTCTGTACTAAACAGAGTAGATTTTTAGGGTTAAAAACATTTGCTTGCTCTAGTAGGAGTGATACAACACAGAGTTCGTCAGTAAACACAAATTAAATACAAGAGAGTTTCCTCCATTGCTTTAGCAGTCTGGAGCTAACAGGCTCTTCCATTACTGTTTGGTTGCAGATCCATTATTGCTTTATAAACTTGCTCGTAGGTTTGCCTCAGATGCAGAATCACGGTGAAACTGTACCAGTGAAGACCTAACCAAGTAGTGGAGAATGAAATCAGGAACAAGGCTCTACAAACAAAGCAGAGACTTTTGAACGACTGAGAAAGCGATTTCTCTGAGTGTAGTCTTTTACAAAGGCTGCAAAGTTGTGTTAAATACAATCAATGTGTAATCCTTCTGAAAAATATTGGTTTTTGAAATGCATGAGAGAAACTATTTCTTGGTCTGGACATAACTTGGGATAAGTCACTCTGTGTCTATGGAAATCCGAACCAGTGGGACTGACAGGGTTTGTCCAATTCAGTATGTCCACTTGAGTCCCTTTGCCTCTTCACAAGGGCAAGGACAAGCTGAGCTCCACTGCAAGGGGTTTCCTGTTTGCTTTTGTAAAATTTTCAGTGGGGCAGTTAACCAAGTGAATGTTATCCATCTAGAGCTCAAGTATATTGCAAAAGCAGCCGAGTATATCAGACCAGGGGGAGCAGGCCAGTGTTGATGAATCCACCACACACTGAATACCCCAAGCACTCTGAGACACGACTGACATATTCTCCATGAGAATGTGCAGAACTGATCACAGATTATGGATAGAGGAATTATTTATTTTTGTAAACCTCATAGTAATACAGAGTCTTATTTTAAGACAGGAATTTTTTGTTTGCAAGATTTGAGTACTAGGTGACTTTTCTTGTATATGATATGCTATTAGTGGCTTACTGGAAATATTTCTGGAAATGGAGAGAGGGTCAGGTCTGCAGATTCTCTCCTTTGAGGGCAGAATAGTCCAATTGTAGCTACCAGAGAATATGGGAGGCACAAATGGGCAGTTATTCTCATAGTCCTCTGAAGTGATCAACAAACTTGCTGCTATTACCACAGCTATATCCTGATGGCTATACTGAGCAGTATCCAAAAAAAAATAAGATTGTATATCTGGTCATGTCTTATCTCTGTGGAGGATTTTTTTCACTGTAGAATGCCGCACCTCCCAGGGGACTGGTTTTCCCCACATGGCACTTTGGGGATGTTAAAACACACCAGTTTTCGCTCCCGCTTAGTTTGTACAATCATAGAGCAGGAGAGCACAGTGCATCATGACCTTCTAAAATTGAAGGTAATCAGTAATCTGTATGCTTTTCTCAGTCTATGAACATATTTGTTTTACCATGTGTTTAAGCAGCATGAATCTTTCCTTACATCTGTGCATTTAATTTCAATTAATTAGAAAAAGCGCTAATCCTAGCTGGATTATGCATGGATTAAATACATAGTACAACCTCTAGTAAGAAGGTTGATGTTTTTCAATGCCACGTTTCACCACCTAATAACTAAACATTCCCTGTGGGTTGTATGTGTCACCAGGAAAGGGTCATACTTGCAAGGTCAAAGTACACAGTAAGATTTAAGAATGATTAAGAATGATAATTTTAGAAATGGGAAAAAAACCCACCATATTTTGATTTTTTTTCCCTGATAAGAGCAATTATCAATTCAGAGACAAAACAAAAACCAACCAATTCCCAGAAATGTTACTAAAAGCTTAATGAATGTACTTGAAAAAATGTAATAAACTAAGGAATAAATGCCCAGTGAGCAAAAAAGTAATGTTTCCCTACCTGCATAACTATTTGAGGAGAATTTTGCTGCTTAATGATCTTAGCCTATTTCTATTTCTAGTTTTGCAAGTACTGCTTTTTAGGAGTCTCACAGCATTTGATACTTTATAGTGGTGTGTGCTGTCCCAGATGTGTCGTTCTACATGCTAAAATACATTTGCAATGTTGCAGGTTTTGTTCTGCTGACTCCTAATACAATATCAAAGGCAGGTGCATGCAGGATTTAGATAAAAAATTGTTAACTACCCCATAGCCTTTTCATAATTTTTTTTTTTTTTGGCAAATATACGAACAATTTCAACACTTCATAGGCTGCAGGGATGAAAAATGCAAAGGCTCAATATTGGAGTTGTTTGAGTAAAGCTCTAGGGAGTCACTTGCTCAAACAAATTTTACTATTTTGTTAATCTTATGGATGAACCAGATGCTCAGGAAAAGGCTATTTGGGTGGCAGATTTGAGGGCTAGATTGTATTGTGAAAGCTGCCACATGTCTTTGGAGCTTTTTTATTAATGCCCATCACTGCAGGGGATGGAAAGGATATATGACTTGTAAATTCTTAGAGGAAAATAGAAGTAATTACCTAGCCAGACCTAGACCTCAATACTGTTGCTATTTTAGCTCATCTTTCTTGAGCCAGATCATCTGATACGTAAAAAAATGTGGGTTTAGCCTGAATCTCTTTGAGCACTCACTAAAATTGTTCCTGTTTCTGAGCACTTCTGGATAAGAACCATTAGTTATTAAATTATTAATTTTTGCTCGACTTTAAGCAAAAAACCTAAATATGGCTAAATCAAAGTTATAGGAAAGTCTTCAGAGAAGCTGAAGATCAGCTGAGCTGTTCATATCTTCAGCATAGACAGTTTGCATGACTTTTAGAGAAGTATTTGGCAATAGTAAAACATAAGACGCAGAACAGGTTTTTGCTATAGGTATTTAGACATCATTCTTCTACAAAGTCCCTGGTCATTAAAAAACCTTGTTTCTGTAATAATGAGAACAATTTGAAGAAATCTTTACTGGTTATATCAACCTTTGTAGTAACTTTCCTTTCCCTCCACTCCCCCCTGACACATGCTTGGCTCTGATTCATCCTAATTCTCTTATATGATAAATTCCTAAAGCTTCTCGAAGCTGTTGGCAGGGAGAGATGTAATAAAAACAACAGGGGGAAGAGAGCATTAGTACTTATAATAACACTGACACCAAATGACTTCCACCAGAGCTGTAAATATGTTCCCAAGCAGGGGTTCACTAGGCTGCTCCCTCAGCTCATAGCTTAGCTCCACAGTGGGACACAGAGTGAAAGCAAACGGAGAAACAAACACAAATCTAGTAAAGAGAGCACAAACAGGGAAAAAGCCATGACCTCGTTAGCCTGTCTCTATGTTGATTTAGCTAGCAAGCAAGGTTTGTGGGCACACATTTGTCCCACCTTCATGTGAAATCCCTCCTGTATTGGTGGGCCCAAGAGTCACTGGGTTCTGCTGTGTCTTCTTGGAGACTTGTGTGCGCCTGGCGACAGCAGGACCCCGGCGCTGGCTCACAGCACCCACCCTGCAGTTTCTGGCTGCCTTGCCCAGCATTACAGGGTGCCCCATGTGCACCAAAAAACAAAGGAAACACAGGTTCTACTGCAACAAGCAGTTCACCAAATTCTGTGCTCTTCAATGAAGGGATATGCACAGACGCCAATAATTATCTTGCCTGAATAGGTACAAAGGTAAATTACACTCAAAGAAGTGAAAAGAATTTGCAGTCCCTCAAAAAACTCCAAATGGAAAAACACCAAACACAACCAACTAAACAATCAAACAAACAAAACCACAAAAACATGACCAAAAGATAAATATTTGAAAACAGAGAACCTGGAAAGACTTAGAAATAAAGAGACACACAGAAAATGTAATAGAAATAGAATATTATATAATTAAGTATAAAACCACGTTCTTTAAATGCTTATAAGTTCGGGAATCTTTTAACTTTTAAAATATTATTTGTATCACTAAAACCACCAAATCATTAAAAGGAAATTATATTTTTAGATTGTACTAGGACAGGAGCTTTTGATTTCTTATGTATATTCCTAAACAGGAGTAGAAATTTCTATAGGCAGGGTAATCCTAACAATGAATGCAACTTTTCTATTTTCATGAACTGCTTTGAACATGATTTTATTGTAGTTTAGCTGACAGACAAGGGCATGAACAAAAGAAAAAATATCTCACACATTGAAGAAAATGTATCTTCTCTAATTTCTGTCAGCGTGATAGATTGCATTGTCCTATTTATGTTGTATGTAAAGAATACACACAAGGAAAGTGCAGAGCTTGCAAAACAATAGTTTATGTTCAGTAAAAAACAATCCTGAGAAGAAAAACTGTATTAATGGCAAAGACTCCAAAAAAGATTTTGGAAGTACAGTTTCCCCATTACTGGTCTTTTTTCACTTCCCTTAGAAGAAGAGTTAACAACAAATAATACTGTACAATATCTATATCATAATTCTTCATTCATTCAGGAAAGGAAAGAACTTATCAGATAGTTTCCAGGCATTTTTCTTCTGGTGCTGAAATTATGTTTTAACTTCACTTAGACCTTATTCAGGTTCAATTTTATTTTGAGCCTCTTGCTGGGTGACAGAGATGTAATTTTTACTGAGATAACACATTCAATTAATAATTAAAATTCTGGTGAATAGTTTGAAATATAGTGGTGTTTTATTGACTTGGAATTTTCCTGAAAACTACTAATCCTATGGGGTTTTTTAGGACAATTATATGAACAATTGTCAGAGATGAAATTGAGAAGTTAGGTGTCTTTTTCCTCTGGACAAAAACATCCAAATTGCATTCTTACTTTTCATCTGACTCTGAAGAACTATAGCATGGTTTTATAAATGTTGAAGCCATTGTTAAGAGTTTATTGTTGTAAACCATTGTGAAAATGTATGCCTTCACCTCATATTGGTACTCTGGGCACTCAGGTAGGCCATATCCACTGCGCTTCCCAAGTCTCTCATTTCACTGTAGGTTATTAGGTTGGTCAAGTATGATGTTCCATTTGTGATTCCTTCTTAATTATTCCTGAAAACGTTATTGTCCTACCTGTGCCTGGCAGTCGTTTGCAGGATTAGCTGGTCCGTCGCCATCCCTAGGTATCAAGGTGAGACTGAGGCACCAGAAGTTCCCAGGATGCTCCTTCTTACCCTTTCCAAGGTAGGAGTAACATTTGCTAGTCCTCCTTTCAATGTTCTAATTAATCTTGTTGTCATTAACTGTAAACAGTTTCATGACATGACATGATATATTACTGTATAAGAAAATATGGATGATAACCTTTTTTAATATTCCCAGGACAAGTTTCTCAATTATTTGGATGCTGTCTTGCTTAAGGTACACAATTCTCACTCAATTCAAAATCATGTAACCAAAAAAGTTATGTTCCTAAGATTGCATCTGAGGAATAAAAATATATAAGTGTAGCTCTTTGACTTCTTGTGCGGACATTACTTCCTCAGTCAACTTTAAAACTGTATTTGGACATGCAGTGGTCCTTTTGATTTCATGTGGACTGAAAACAGGCACCAAGTGTCAGAAAGTTCAAGCTTTGTTAGATGGCCTTGATCATAGCAGTTCTACTGATATGATCAGTAAATCAGTAAATCAGTAAATCAGTAAAATTTCTGGAAAGAAACACAAGGAAAATTTAAGGAAATTCAAGAGTAACTTCATCATAAAAAGAAAGAAAGAAAAAGAAAAAATGTTGCTTTGTTAACTTTTTTTATTTTCTAGTAAATACTTGCCATCTAACTTTGTTATGCTTTTTTTTTGTTTCTCTGGTATGAAATAAAAGATTATATAAGTACTATGAGGTAACAGATTTCAAGAAAAACTTGCACAGTCTTATGCATACATATTAAAAAGTGCAAATGCCAATTTTCTGTGGGTGCATAATGAACAGAAATTTCAATAGAATTCAAATTTTTGTAGAATAGATGTTTTTATAAAACATCAGGAAGAACTGAATAAAATGAGTCATAAATACTATCAGTAGGAACAGTATGTTTATACATCACAACATGTTCTTTACTGAACAAATTGCTCTATCACGATGGTGGAAAAAACTTGAAGAAAAATAGCTTCAAATATGTGAGAGAGGAAAGCTGATATATGTTTATGCAGGAATGATAAGACAAAATTTGAGGCTGCAGAAAACAGACGGGAATTAGAACATGTTATTTAAGAATCAACACCACAAAGCATCATATAAGTGCTAATTTTTCCTCAAGACTTCCATGCTCCTAGAAGATAAATAGCTACTGCTCACATGCATAAGGGAGCAAGAAACAGAGAGCCTGTCAAACCACTATATCATTTTCAAAAGAACTTGTCCCTTAAGAATTTAGAGCTTTATTACCAAAACACCACCCCAGGTTTTGGTCCCCAAAAACTTTGAGAAGTGGACACTGATGAACTAAGCATTGCAAACTCATGAGATAGCCATACACTTGCTAGTCACACAGTGAAAAGAAACAACCAAACCAGTCAAGGATAGAAATGAAAGGTATCTTTTCTTCTCCCCTGCAGTTTGCTTTATTTTGATGACTAGTTAAATGAGGGTTATTGAAAGAAACACTTTCACCCAGAGGCACTCAGCAAAATAACAACTGAAGAGAAAAAAATTCTGTACCTGAATTGGAAATAGATACATCTTACAGAAAATGTTGGGTTTTATATTTTCAGGGGTCTCAAATGCAAACAGTGTGATAACACATAGCAGTCAAACTTTAACACTGCATATTTGGAGTTATTAAAACCTTCTATGGAAAGCCTGTTCATGCAGCAAACACAGCAAAACATGCAGCAAAACAACTGACCAAAACCATAAAGGAGTGATGTAGAAGTCTAGGAAATCATAAATGATCAGGAAATTACCAAGGACTAGTCATAAAAAGATAAAAAATAAATGAAAAAAAATCCAAGACAACAAAACAAACAAAGAGTGAGGATGCACCATATTCATCACTGAAGTCTGTAAATTGTCATGAATAGAAAGCGACCAGCAATGGTTGGCTCAGGTACATGACAATAAACGCAGACTACAGCCTTGATCAGAGAGTATTGTCGTACACAGCCAAGGAGGGTAAAATCTTTGAACACCTGATGAAGTAATTATTTTCCATAAATATGCTTAACTGAAGCTTCTGAATCAGAAAAAAATGCCTGTTTTTTTGATAACTTTCACTTTGAATCTAGGATTTCCAGCATCATCATAACAAAATGTATTCTTGACACAGAAAATGGGACATGCAAAATGTCAAACTGAAAAACCATCTCAGTACTGAAGAGTCTGGCATCCACTAAGAGATGCTGCAGCACACATAGATGGCAATGGTTGATCAGAGATTATACAAAAAAAAGTACAGGGATAAAATGTAATCAACTGGCAATGATTTAAGCAGAAGAAAAAGAATGTGTTAAAGGTTATTTTGCCTTCTGATCTATGACTGAAGAAGATGCATTTAGGTGCCCTAGGGGATTACAGGAGGTGAGCAAGTCCTACAGGGAATTGGATGGCATTTCCAGCAGCCCTGCTATTAAACCATGAGACCATCACATTAAGCAGACACCTAGTATACTCTGCTCCAACCTTATGAAGGAAGGAATTCTTGCTGGTGGAAAAACCCATATCAAATATGAATTGTGACTAAACAGCTGGGCTGTGTGTCTAATTCAGTCTAAAGCCCTGGAAAGTCTGCAATGTGGTTGCACACTTGGGAGATGTGAAGATTCTATGCTTCCTTTGCACTGAAATTTTAATCCAGGCTGTGTTTAATCCCATCTGTTTGGAAAATGTCTCATCCAGCATGCTGTGAGAAAAACACATTGGAGCATTTTTACCTGGAAGTGTAAAGAAAAGTCTCCCTGTGCAATACTCTGATGATAGAGGTACTCAGGACATCTGTGTCACATCACTGCCCAGTTTAAGTGGGTATTTAAAGTTCAGTCCTTTAAATCCCAGATGATTATTTATTCATTTATCTGGCAAAAATCCCTAGCTCCCAGCCAGAAATGAAGGCCGGGCTTTGTTCAGGCGCCAGATGAGGTTCTCGGCCCTGAATCCCCAATGGAGGAAATTGCTTCTCTCTGGCCTAGAAAAGAGGCACGTGGCTCAGCATCACTTCCTCCAAGGATAGCTTTGGCTCTCTTGGCTCCCACTTCTCCTTGAAATTTTGCTTCTGGGTCAAGTCTTCCCCTGCTTAGTCACAAGCCTTTTTGTGAGCACCTAACTCATCATATGTTGTATCAGGGAGCCCTGTCAAGGTGAATACTGTGAAAGACAGCCTAAAAATTTGACAGTGTGCAGTGTGTCCTAGAGTGCTTGCCTCTTTCTCAGCTAATGAGCAGCATTTTTCAAGGGACACTGCCAAAATATGCCATTTAAAGTGATTTACATTGCTAATGAAATGAATGCCAATAAATATCCCATTTTCTCAGCCTATCCAAGGCATGGTTTCCAAGTGTATGTAAGGATAACCCATATTAAAAAAGTGTGCTTGAAATATTTCTAATAGGAACAGAAAGTCTGAATGTGACAGCCTCACCACATGTAAATAACCTTTCATTGCCTTGACTTCTATTTATTTGGGATTTTAAATTTAACTTCTAGACTTCAGGGGAAGGTCATTCCCAACCAACCAGAATCTCTTAAATAGGCAGCTACTTGGAGATCAGAAAAGCCTTGAGAGTTGGAGCTGTGTAATAATCGCATGTGATAGAAATCAAACATTTGTTTCAAACCCTGTAATTCTAACTGACATACAGAATGCTAATGACTGAGGAAGGAACAAAGGCAATGGAAGCTTCAACAAATCCTCATGCAAAATTAATAGGCAACTTTGAATGAACATTTGCAATTAATACAGAAAATTTTTACTTGTACCTGTAGTTTGGTATCTGTATATGACAAAGCTTTTCAATCTGTCTTCCTTGTTAAAGGAAATATGAGTGAAATGGGGATGGGGAAAGGCAAAAAACCCTGCCTTGATGCTGGGAATCAGCTTTTTTTTTTATTCTCACTCCGACACTCAGATACCGTTGTGCTATTACAACCCCAAAACGAAACCCTGAAATATATTTTCAAACTTCTCACAAAGTTCCCACACTCTTCTTTGTCTGGCTGAAACTATATTATATTAGGGGCAAAGCTCATACAATCTGCATATGTGCTACATAGAGATGACTATATATTACCAGACATGGAGAAAGGCTTCACTATTTATTTACAGTTGGATGGCAATGAAATTAGATGTCAGTTGCCCAAGCATTCTCATCAGGAAAATGACAGCTGGAGTAAAGGAATTGCTGGTGCTGTTTAATTGTTTACCACAAGAGGCACATAATAAAAAGAAATGAAGATCCTGTGCTCCTGGCAGTGTATAAAGGTATTACCAGATTCTCTGAGATTTACATTTACCAATATTTTGTTAATTATTGTTCTACTTCTGACTTAACTGGTTGCATCTAATTTCACGGTTGAATTCCTAATATAATTTCTAAGCTTTATTAGAAGTGATCTGGTTATTAAGAGACATATGGTGAATTAAAAAACCCAATAGCTTGTTAAAAGGGGACTGGATGTGCAGCCTATTGAAATCAGTGGAAATTTCCCTTTGACTGTGGACCAAGCTCAAGGGAAGCAGCATCTCAGCCACCAGGAATGCTGGTGGTGGTCGCTACCCTCCCACTGCCTCCCTCCAACAGTGTCCTGAAAGCAGTCCCCTGTCTGTTGTCTGCTACAGTTTTGCAATCTCACTGTTAAAGAAGGCCATTATTTTTGTTGGTTTATTTTTAAATTCAACAATTTTAAAGCAGCCACATTTTATATTACAATATTCATTAACAATTCATTTTTGCCTAGAAAATTTCTAAGTGGATTCCAAAGGTCTACCTATTGCCAATACTTAAGAATAATTTCTTGACCTCTATAAATTTCCTCCATTAAATGAATACTTATATTCCTTTCCTCATAAAGCACATCGATGTCAAAGCCAGTGATATTAAGGAGTCATTGTTACTATTGTTGCAAAAAATGGAGACACATGCAATATGTTGTACAACCAGTATGTGCCAAAGTCATGGAAGCCTTACTTAGGCTCCCAGTGTAGACATATATTCTTTATTGTTCTGACTTAAATACATAAATTCATCATACTAGAATAAGATCCCCAAACCCTCTTTACAATAAGAATCAAATTTTAAGAGCACTCCTGGCTAGATTTTCACAATTTTGCCACCCAAGAAAGACCATTTGTAATTTTTTTTTTTATTTTTAAACAACATTTTGACTTCATTTTTGTTCAGTAATTCAGAGTTGAACATGCTGAGTTTTTGGGAAATGCTGCTAAGTATGCAGCAGGTTTACAGTTCCCAAACTACATATTAATGTGACAGTCATTAAGAAAGATTAAATTTGAATCTATATTAATTCCATTTTAGCAGCACCATATGATATGAATTACAGAAACAGAGACATTGAAATGCCTGCCCCAAATTCCTTTTTATACCCTTTCCTGGTACTCCCAAAGCTACAGAGGCATGCTGATAGCAAAGACCTGGTTGAACTTGGTGGAGAGTATTGCTCTGTGAAACTATATGTAACTAAAATATTAGAAAGTGTTTCTTTGGGTAAAATGATACAGAATCCTGACATGGACATACAGAAATGGACCAGATGATAGAAATAAGCAGGACATTCTAGGCTGTGTGCCTGTGCAGTGCAAGCACCAGTATGGAAAACAGACGCACAAACGTAATGTCATGAGTGGACAGCAGATGTGCAATAGCACTGCTTCAGCGGAGCCTTTTAGCACGCTCCTGCTCTATTGGGACACAGAGTGCCCCATTTTTCACAGAGAACACTCCCTTGACTTCACCAAGAGTGAGATTAAATTAGCAGGGAGTTGCTGGCACTGCAAGATCAGGTCCTGACCCCACTGCAGTGGCTTGTAGCCATGTCTGTGTTGTGGCAGTGTTCATGGTCCTACACCATGAGATTGCACTACTGTGCACAGACTTGGGTCTGTAATCAGGCTAAATTGTGTCTGTGGACGCAACACACAGCTTACTGATGCCTTTACTGCAGATATCCATCTACTGAACTTGTGGGAAAGGTGTTCTGCTTTTCAAAACTGCCCTCAGGAACACCTTCCACCTCAGAGTTGAATGCTGCTAGCAAAATGAAGAGTACGGCACTGCCTGAGGCAAAATAACAGACTTAAGAGAAACAGTGTGGTCTTGACACAAACAGTTTCCTAAAATATAGCTATTTATAAGGAAAAAATTCTTGCATTTTCACCTAAAAATGTCTGAAATCAATGTAAATTAATTTTAGAAGCCCTATGCTCATAGCCAGTTGGTGTCTCCAAATGTTAGCGAGGGGAGCATTTAATGGTGTCTGGAAGCAACACTGGTGTAAAGTCAAGGAAGTGAGATGGAATTAGATAGCTGGCTTTGAGTGCAGTCTGCAGTGTGCCCACAGTCCACAGCCAAACAGCCCAAAACTCCCCCACCAGCACACAGAGAAGGGAGGAGGCCAATAATGCAGAGGAACAGAAGATTGCAATGCAAAGACCAGCAGGAGGAAGGGACTTCACCCACTGCCTGAGGTGCCCTTGCCATTTCACTGCTCTGAAGACCGAAGACCCCTCACTTCAGGAGAGATCCTGGGGCAGGCAGCCTGGTCTGCTTGCTGTATAACCACCAGTAATGCAGCCTGGTCTGCCCGTGGAACACCCAGCACAGCTTGCAAAAGGTGACAGGTGATATTAGTGGGGGACTCCTCTGGGAGGAGCAGAGGCACCCATGTGCTGACTTGATGTGCTCTCTGGAGAGATGCGCTGTTTATTGGGGGATCATGTCAGGGGTGCCAGCTGGAGACAATTGAGCCTCCCATAGACCACTTATTACTCAGCACTGCTGTTTCACATGGGTGGCAGTGATACAGCCAGGAGCAGTCTGAAGAGTACCAACAAGGATTACAGAGCCCATCAGTTCTTCTGGTCAAAGGGAAGGGGTTTGAAGGGGCTGTCTTCCTCATACGAGAGATGCAGCAGTCCTTCAATCATCTTCCTAGCCCTTTACTGCATCCTCTTCAGTAGATCCCTGCCTTTCTTGAATGGGGCTGGAGACACTACTCCAGACATGACCTCACCAGGGTAAAGCAGAGGGAGCAGGATCACTTCCCTTTACCAGCTGGTCACACTTTGTAATCCAGGATACCCATTGCCTTTCTGGCTACAAGGGCACACCAGGACTCTCAGGTTCTTTTCTGTAGAGCTGTTTTGGATCTGGTCAGGCCCCAGCCTGTGCATGGGTTGATTCTTCCCCAGCTGGTGCATGGTGCATGGGTTTATTCTTCCCCAGCTGCAGCACC
>VXBQ01017258.1:143316-155105 GCA_013400175.1 Phainopepla nitens | reverse complement strand
AGCTACTATCATAAACACTGTAAGATGGGTTTATATAATTGTTTTTTCTTTCTTTAAAAAGCTGTATATGATTCTTAAAACAAAGATTTCCAGGCCCAAGAAAAATAAAGCTTGACTTGTTTTGGAAAAAGACTAAGCACATTTTCAGATCACAGATTAGCTCAGAAAAAGTTTGTTCAAACAGTTGACTCTGTGAATTCTAATGAAGTCAGTAAAGTTGCCTATAACATCTTGTTTCTTGAGCTTGCACTCCAGTGTTCTGCTGACACAGCTGCAACAGATACATGGAGTCCCTGAGCTGCAGGATCCCTCCTGGACAAAAACACTGATCAGCAAAACTCTACTTTTAGCGGAGTTGCTCATTTCATTCATTGGATGAGCACTTTGCAAACTGTATAGATTGAAACTGTACCTTTCCCATTTAGAGCCCTTATCTGGGAAACCACATTTACATTTCAGTTAACAGTCTCAGTCCCTACTTCAGTACGTTCCATAGGACTTTCTTTCACCCCATTATACATGACAGAAACTAGAGAAGCAAAAGTTGCAAGACAGCTCTCACATCACAGGAAAAAATTGCGTCCTGTACACCATCAGTTAATACAATTGGATTTTATTCTGGAATTTGGGTATAGACACTACTCATCTCCACACAGGCCAGCAGAGCTATTAAGATATCTCTGTTTCAGCATCAGTCATTTGGCAATTTAAGGCTATGTAGCATCAGTAAACTTTATAGCAATAAACAAAATTTCCAGATTGACTTAACACTTTAAATAGTTAGAAGGTCTTGCAAATTATCTTTACATCTTTCAGATGTAAGACTAGCATTAAGTAAATCACCATTAACTGTTAAGTCAATAAAAAAAGCATGGATTTACCAAAAAAAAAAGTAACTAAAATTAATAAAAGAGGAAATTTTCATAATGGAGACAGAAATGAATGCAAGAATGAGAGGCCAAGGAAGCATGCAAATTTTAAATAAGAGAGTGGCAGAGGCAGATGCGTATATTGCTACTTGAGATTTCAGACTTCCTTACATTTTCTGTTCTAAGGAATAAAGGAAACTGACCACTGTGTATTTTACAAAATAAGGAATGTCTGTGTGGGCCCACAGGGTGCAATGCAAGGCTTCACAATTTTTTATGCTGTATGACAAATAGAGGTTCCACACAATCCAAGAGGTAACAAACTGGGAACAAACATCATTCTTGCAAAAGTGACCGTAAAAACTCAGCTGTTTAAGGCTCTGCATCTTATGTGTCTCAAAGGCTGTAAATCACGTTTGCTCAAAGCACAACTTGGTTTTTGTTCTCTTCCAGAAATATGGCCAGAAGGCTTCCTTTGGGATAAGAATATTCTGCTGCGTTCCTTTTGGCTTATGCATCATCCTCAGGAAGATGATTTATTTGAATAGATATTTCTGAGTATGATAGGTAAGCCAAAAGGAAAGTGGAAGCTTCTGCAGAAACCTTTACTTACAGCATAATGATTCAGAGCTGACTCTGAATGGTAGCGGAGCACCCCACCTGGCTGCTGAGGAGCAGAGTTAAAACGGTTATCATGGTTATCTGCTCAGTAACTGAGTGCAAAGATTTGAAATTTTTGGCATGTACCTGAAAATGACTAAAACTTCATTTGACACACATAGAGAGCCTACCCCAGCTTTGAGATAAATAATAATATTATTTAACTTGCAGCAATATGCAGTATACCACTGCTTCATGCTAACATTTAAAATCCAAATAAAATAAGAGCAGTCTATTGATAGACTGTTCTATTAAGAGCAGTCTTCAACTGCATTGAACAGCAACTCTTCTCTGGGGCTCTTAGCTTATTTCTAGATGTAGGATCTGAGAACTGGAAGGGAAAGTTTCCAAATGCCTGCAATTCTGTCACCTGAAATAAAACAACCTCAGTAGGCAACTTTGGTTTGTAGAAACCTTTTGAATGTTACTCAGACAACAAAGCCAGAGAGGCCCCTCTACTGCTCAGATTTCAACCAGAAAGCATCTTTTAACCTCAAAAATGAAACAAAGTTGATAACCATCTTTTTGAAGCCTAATTGAAACCACTTCTTGAATGACAGCAATGGCTGTCACACAATCCAAGCATGTCTGAAAGAAGCACACAGACAGCTGCCTCCTCACATACCAGCTTTTATCAGTATGAGTTCTCCTTCCTATTTCAATTTTCTTTTCAGTATTATCAGTCCATTAAAATCACTGTATACACACAAAATCAGTTTGATTTGTAGTTGTGTGGAATATTTCATTTCTTTCAATATAGAACAAATGTGCAAGGCTATGCTCAGCTAGTGTGTAGACACAATACATACAAAACAAATATGCCCTGGTTTCTGTATTAAGATGAGGATGCTGGGCTATATCCCACACAGAGGCATAAGCAAGATGCTTCTATCAGGTTTAGTATTAGCTGTTGCACCTCTGCCACAAATGAAGACTGAGTTTTGTAAGTTTGCTGACAGTTTTTGTTCCAGTTTATAGCAAGAGACAGAAGGGAATGCACCCCAGCCTGCTGGCACCATAGTGTTAAGTGTGAGAGATAGTAAAAATACTTGTCAGCTGAGTGAACAGAAGAGGCTTGTGTGCATGCAGAAATAACACTGCCTGAGGAAAAAATTGGCAGTTTTACTCAAGAATTTTCCAGCAGGAAGGACGCTCTACTACCTGGGACATTTCACTGCTTTTCCTCCACTCCTCTGTGTTCTTCTCCTTCTCTCTTGCTTTTAACTTGAGGAGTGATTCCATGGAACTCCACTTCTCCTAAAGCATCTGGTGCAAGGGCTGCTATATAATGTCCAAGCCAGATAAGGTCTCCATATTAACAACAAAGCAGCAGTGGCTTTGACTTTGTGACATAAGGATGCAAGCTTCTTCAGACAAATTGGCTGGCGGGAAGAGGGCAGGAGTGGTGGGCACAGATGGTGACATTACAATCACAAAATCATAGAAAAAATTAAGTTGGAAGTGATTTCTCAAGTCTATCCAGTGCAACACCCTGTTCAAGACAGGTGTACTTAGATCAGGTTCCTTGGGTCAGTGCTTAACTCAGTCTTGTACACACACAAAGATGGTGATTCAACAGCCTCACTCTACTTGTTTTCCAGTAATTGTGCGCCCTATCAGTAAAAAAAGTATTTCCTTTACATCTATTTGCAGCTTCATCTGTTCCAACTTATGTTCATCACCTTTCAACCTACTGCTTGCATCAGCAAGAAGAGTCTGGCTCCAGCACATCCATATCATCTGATCAGGTATTCACAGACAGGAGTAAGGCCTCCTCAAGGCCCACTCACTTCATCTTTAGGCTCACCAAGCTCAGCTTGTTCAACCTCTCTTTGTTCATTACTTTGGATATCTTGTGTATCCTTTGCTGGACTTGCTCCATTGTTCAATGTTTTTCCTGCATTGGGGAGCCCCAGCTGCACACAATACTCCTGCTTTAGTCCCACAGGTGCTGCACTGAGGCTGAAGATCACTTCCCTCAGCCTGCTGGCTGCTGCCTTGCTATAAAGCTGAGCATGTCAAGTGCTGCCTTTGCTGCCAGAGCACAACCTTGGCTCAAGCTCATCTTGCCATCCACAGGACCTGTCATGTCCCCAGCTCTACTGCAAAATTGTTTTCTACACAAACATCCCTCAAACTGTAATGCTGAATAGCGTTATTGCATGCCAGTTGCAAGACTTTGCACTTGCTTCTTTGACCTTCATGAGATGTCAGCCCATTTGTCCAGCCTTTTAAGGACCCACTGAATGCCTCTGCCCTCTGTCATATTAATTGGTTCCCCACCCTGTCCCCTGTCAGCTGTGGGGTGCTGGCAAATTTGCAGAATGTGCACTTTGTCCCAACATCAGAGTTATAAAGACATGACAATGTATTGGCCTGAACAGTGATCCCAGAGGGATGCTGCTAGTTACTGACCTGTCAGCTGGACTGTGCACCCATCATGCCACAACACATGCATGGTTGTACACATCATTTGAACTGCCTTATAGCACAGGGAATGGTGGTAAATGGCCTGTGTTAGCCTAAAAAATCAAGAGTAAAAATTCAAGCTGGACTAGGAAAGACCAGAAAAAAAGGCTAGTGAATGAACTGCTAAATGAATAACCCTGAGCAGAAGAGATGCACCCACGCTGAAGGGCTGGTACTGCTATGAGACTGGGGGAACAGAGCTGAAGAATTTGTTCACAGTGCTTTGTACAGTGAGAGATTTCTTTCCTCCAGCCCTTAAAGAAATTTCTCTGTTCAGTTCTACTGTGTTAGGGTTTCTTTCATGTACTCCAATACGTTCTTTAATGTCAACATAAAAGATAAGAAATTAAGGTTATAACCAAAATTTATCTCTAGTGACGCAACCTTAATCTTAGTATATGGTATAAATCTAATATATGACCTAAATGAAGGTTCTACTTGCTGAAAAAAAATCTAAAATAAAATGTCAGAAGTATTATATTTCATATTTTTATAACTGATTAACAGCTAAAGATTAGGAAATACTTTCAGCTAAACTCCCCTGCACTGAATGTTTAAAAGGAATAGTTTTGAGTACAACATTCTTCTGCTGGCTGAAAAAACATCCCATCAGGCACTGATGGTATTGCATGCACTTAACAGAGGCTGGAGACTACAGATGGCTGTAAACAAATTTAATATCCAAGGTCTTTGGATTCAAGCTATAGAAGGTTGGGTTTTACTGCTATCGGCATAAAAGCTCATGCACAAGATTTATATACATGTGTAGATAACTGTTTCAATTTTTTTTCTATTCAATATGATTTATTTATATATTTATACATTACTGAATAGCTTTCCATCATTTTGCTGTAAGAGCAAAGTGCTGTACCAATAAAATTTCAACTAATTTACAATGAGGCCTATTGAGATAAGATATTCCATCACAAAATGCAGTTTGTATGAGTGTTCCTAGATATTAATGGTTAAAGGAGTGACGTCTCTTTTCCTTCCAAAACTCATATGTTGTAGGATATTAGGTGTACTCACTGGGCATATATTTATTTATCCTAGATCTGAGGCTATTATCTGTGATGAGCTTGCTTTTCCCCAACTATAGTGTTAAAAGAATGTATAAATAGACAGAATTCAGTCATATTCTAGTTATTTTATTCTTTATGGATTTCAAAATAACAAATGGCTCTCTCAGACTCCAATATTCACAGCACATACTATGATGCAAACAAGTAGCCCTTCCTGATTATAGTCTCTGGCTGCCAAAGACAGTTTTATCACAGTTTTCTGGGATACTGTCATGATTTGTTGACTTTCACCACCAGTACAGTGATGTTCTGGCTTCACTCCCAGAAGCCAACAAATTACTTACAGGATGTGCAAAAAAAAAACCACCAAAAAACAAAAAAAAAACCCCAAAAAAACAAAAAAAAAAACCCCAAAAACCAAAAAAACCCCAAAACCAAACCAAACCAAACCAAACCAAAACAAAAAAAAAATAAAGAAAAAGGAAGATAGGGTGATGTTTAGGATCTAAGTCAGAATAAATCCTTGGAACAAACTTAATTGGAAATCTTATATGCACTTATGCTGTGTCCCAGCCTCCACCAAGTCCTGATCAGTAGTATTTTTTTGGGGTTTTCATCTCAGTTATTTGGACTGATTCACACTAAACTTGTTTCAGCCTATGCTGAAGTTTAATTAGCAATGTTGAAAAATCTTGTGCACATTTTCCAATAATTACGAAAGCATTTGGTAGACACAGAGTGCAATGCTATGTAGAAAAGGTGCTAGTAAGGATTCATGATATCAGTGACATAAAATGCCCACAATACCCACCAGTTTCATGATGTTCTTGACTATCTCTCTTACATTCTTCTACTAGAAGGCCCACCTCTGATATCAACAGAAGCAACCAGCAAAGTGAGTCTATAAACTTTCAGTACTCAAAATAAACAAAATAAATTACCTAAAATAAGTTCAGTGTTTGTGGCAGAAACAAGAGAGATTGATTTCTCCTGCCCCTCCTGCTTTGTATCTACCCTCATGACAGAGCTGCTTGGCAGCTTTATATAGGACATGACATGTTGTCATCTTTCCTCCCCTATCCCTTTCAGGTCCTTCAGGGAATCTCAACACAAATGCCTTATTTCAAGGAAATGATTTTTTGTCTGCCTCTGGCAATTCTCTTTGCCTTTCATCTACTCATTGTTATTGTCACTTTTGCTCTTTTCATTGCGCTTGGGCAATGACATCAGTATTTCATATTATTACTGAGAACCTTTTCCAAACACATGTAAAAAAAAGGAAAAATAAAAAACCTGGGAACAATCATTCCACTTGATGCAATTACTTTTTTCACCCATCACAGCTGAAATGATGAAAAAAACTGTTCTAGAAGACAGAACAATTTGTGTATGTTTCAGATACTTGCATGTCTGTCTTGCATAGGAGTATTAGCATCAGGACAAGAGAGCAAAAAGTGACCCAGAGTGCAGCAACAAACAATACGTGACCTCATTAAAAATCATGGACTTGAAACAGCCAGCGCAACGAGGACCATGACATATGGTGCTCTGTGCTCAGTGTTGTCTGCTGTAATAACACTGCCTACACTATGGAAGTTTACCCCAGATATGTCAGTTTTTGCCACTTATTAACAATGCCAACTTTCTTTTTCTTAGCAAGCTGTTAAAACAATGACAGAAGACCAATTAAAAACATGACTCCTCTCACAGAACACTTCACTGCCACAGACCTGAGCAAGAAAACAACAGATATACAGTATTCATCTTCTCAGACTCCAAATCTAGATGACATATGTGAGATACTTTCATTTTGATTAATGCAGCTCTCACAGAAAACAGAAAACCAATTGGAATACTTACTTATAGAGGATCAAAACCTTGGGGATTTCTAATGTCCTTTTTTGTTGTTGTTGTTGTCGTGTTTGGATTTGTTATTCTGTGACATTTAAATATGTACAAACAAAATGGGAGGTTAAAAGCCTGAAGATGCATTTTCTCACTTTCTGGCTCAGAGGTTCTTTGATTTAACCCACAGAGATTACACAGTGTTGAAGGACACACACCACCTTAAGTTGTGTACACAGTGGTGAACAAATGAACTTTTCATGGTCTGAATGCTTGTTTTCTGATATTATGTACTAAGATTAGCATATGGTCTTTTAATTTCTCTGTGTGCAATAATTCAGTCAAGGTTTTCACTAGTAGCTCTGAATTGTGTCCACATCTTTTTGTCTTGCAAAAAAGACATGAACAAAAGCAACAGTCTTGAATTACACCATCTGTATTCTTATTTGTCTGGTGGATCTGATGAACAACTTCTTGCTACTGGAGAAAACAAAGATGTCAAAACCATTCTCTAGAAACTTTCCATGGCATTCACCATTTCTGCCAAGAGCACAATTATTTGTGATATAATATCAAAGGTCCAAGTGAACCAGTGAATATACTTGACTCCTTCCTGATGGAGGGCATTAGCATAATACCAGTTGGTAAAATGCACACATGCATTTCCTTTATAATATCTGGTTGTTTTTTCGCTTTTTTTTTTTTTTTGAGATTGTTTAAAAACCCCAGATTTCTTAATCTTTTTTGATATTTAACATGCAGGTATCAGCTAAATTGAAATACAGTTGAGATGCACTGTCTACAAATATTGGTACATATTTCTGTTGCCAAGACTATGTAGCAGAGGATGAAGACGAATTACAGACAAAATGGGTATTGACTAGCAGATTTTAAAAAAGCAAAGTCTGCAATTGCAATATGATCTACTTTATCATAGAAGGTTCAGATGTGAATTGATCAGTCTGCTTCATATTTAGGAATTCTTCTGGTTCCTTGTAAGACCACATCTAATACTGCTGCCCATCTTCTCGCTTTACCTATATTTCCTGTTGCAGTGGAAAACGACCTGGCAACAGTTCCTGCTCACATTGTCTCTTGGCTGAACTAGAGGAATGAATCTAATTGGATGTAAATTTTCCAGCACTTAGAAAAAATTAAATGCTATAAACCACTGCAGGCCTCTCCTCAAAAAAACTGCACATTTGGTGTAACATAAACACAGGAAACCCATTATTAATGTTGACAGCAGAGAAATAAAAAATCCAATTTAAGAATAGCCTGGCCTAGGAACCCAAAATGCCTAACTGCCTGCATGAAAACTGAGATGTGCAGTTATTGTCCTCTGATACACACAAACTTTTTTAACTTCAAAAACAGATCTCTACTTAAAACCTCGACACTGCAGTGACAAAATAGGAAACAGACTGCACATATTTGGCTTTCTGAAGAGAAGGTGTTTAAGCATGAAAGGTGGTCATACTCAATGTACCACCCACAGAACATCTCAGATTTTGTGATGTTAAGATGATCAAGAAGATGATTCACAGTGCTAAGTATGTGGCACTGGGTACTGATTGTTGGGGAAAAATCTATAAATTGAAAATTCACAGCATGTACTTCTCTTAGGACACAGTCTACGGCAATATTAATGCTCTTACACGTCCCTGATTAAAAAAAAAAAAAGAAGGAGAGGAAAGGCAAAATCACTAAAGAAATAAATTTGCATACCCAATTCTAAGAGTGTTCAAATAATGCTTGTAGTTCAGACCTATGATTTGTAAAGAAACACTTTCTGTTCCTATATTGTAGCAATTTTTTTTTTGTGTGAGCAGAGAACTTTTGAACATCAGAAATTCCTGCCACTGAGTATTCCTAGAGCAGTTGAATTTAAGATTAATTTAAAATTTTAATATCTTATTTTTAAAATAAAATGCTTTTTTCTTCACTGAACAATGTCACACAGTAGAAAAGAAGGCACGTGTATAGACATACTGAAGTCAGTGTGGGAACTCAAATTTTGCAAATATAAATATTAAGCTTAACTCTTAATGACATGCATCAAGGCATGAAAGTTTGCTATTCAGAATAAAATTTACTTTGGTTCCGGTCCAAGGTAAGGTAGGTAGTAGGCTGAAGTAGATAGAGGTATTAGAAATGGAGCAATTCTAAAAATATATAAATTAGTGTGTATATACAGATCAATATTATGTGTATATCAAGTTTCTAAGCCTTCTTATTTCAGGAATGCACAGAATTACTCAGGTAGTTTTTTCTCCACCTCCCCATACTTAGTGCATAGCACTTCTGGGCTCAGAATAAAGAAAAGATATAAGCAAACAATTCTTCTTTTATGGTAAAGCAAAACTTGCTCAGTTACACAAATATTGGAAGAAAAAAAAATCATGGTTTTATTTTTTATATATTTTCTTCAATTTATTAATAATATTTTATATTTGTTTATTTATGGCTTTGAGCAAAGACAAAAAAAAATCTAACTCATCCCTGATCATACAATTATTGTAAGAACCAGATCTATAGTCTTCCCAGCAGCAGTAAGATCCAACCTTTTTCATTAATACATTTCATCTTGTACAGATGTGAGATTTCATACTTATGGGCCTACTTATGTACAGAGAAAATAGGTCACTTCTGAAACTAGCAATGGACCTTTATATTACAGGAATGTGAGTCATTTGTTTCTTAATCTAAGTATATATACATTCATACATACATATATATATATATACGTATATAATTTTATACCCTGTACCATTTTTTTAAATTAACATACAAATCCTAGATATTGTCCACTCTATTACAAAGTCATTAAAAATTATTTATGGTTTCACTGAAAGACCATGTGAATTAATATTTCTTCATAGTGCTTAAAATAAAATAAAAATATATATAAAAATATTTTGCTACTAACCCCATTTCTCCTATTAAATGTAAACCTTAAACAGTTTTCAAGATCAGTACATGATCTTAATTAACTGACAGAATTTGTTAGCATTAAAATAATATAAGGGGTATTGTACTCATAAATAAATGGTCTTGCAGCGTATCCATAATGTTTGAGACACTTTTTTAAACAATCATTTCCCCATTTCCACTCCAGGTCACTTAAATTAATGGCAGCAGCATGTTAGTGGGTTAATTACATCGATCTTTACTGGTGAATGTGAGTCAGCAAAAAAAAAAGGAAGATTTTTAAAAATTTTATTTGATGTACCACTTTAGTAAAAGGTATAACAGGCAGCATGGGTTCAAGCTCTGTTAGCTTTAGAGTATTTACTTGGCTCTCAAGTACATCTGGATTCACTGCATTACATAGTTTGTGATGTTATTTAATTTTTCCATGCATCGTTAAACTCAGCATTGATGGGAAGAGAAGAACTCCTTTGCATCCACTTCCTTAACAGAGTCAGCTGGGTTTTAAGGAACAGAATATATGCTTGTATCATATCCATAATGCTGATTTTTCAGTGAGTTAAATTATGACACATTTAGTTTCAATCTCTATTTAATGTGACAAATCAGGCACAAACGATTACGAATTTTTTTTTCTTTTTTTGTGTATAAGATAATGTGAAGGTTTGAGCAAACAAAACAAAATGTTCACAAAACAGTATGCTTTAACCCTGCTTTCTGTCACCATTTCCTTTCTGTTTTGAAGACATAAAAAATAATAAACCTCATACCTATGGGCTATGTTTGACACTACATGCCTTAGGATATACTAACCATTTAATTACAATATACACAGAGCAAATCGTGCATTTCCAGACAGACTTGATGCTATATTATATTTATTTTTGTAAATTAACACCACAGTCAACTACAAAACTACAGTGAAGACACAGAAAGCACCTGAAAGTCTAAATCAAGCTGTGGTTTACAAATAATCCTTTAAATGAAAAACCTCACTTCTAGACTTAAACCAGAGATTCAAAGTCAGCATTATAGGAATTTTAAGGTAGACACAATTAATGAATGGTTATTATTTTCTAAGATACCGTAAAGCCTTTTCCTACTGACCAAACCTATTTTTTATCGTATTTTTTTTTCCAAAGCATGCATGGAATATTCTCAGATGCTATTGAGGGCAAGAAGAAGAAAAGTGATGGTATTGGTGAAGTACAAGCGGTTTGCAGGATCAAGCGTACAATTTTGCATAAAACATTGCATGTAAAAGTAACACTGTAGGTTTTAAGCCATTGCATTACAATTTAACAGTTGTGTTGCACTTAGCTTTAACAAATTTTAAAACTGTAAATTTTGAAGTGAAAAGCGGAACCTAAATTCCTAAACGAAGATCTTGCAATGGTACACCACACAGCAGCTATTTTTGCTTGGGTCTAAAAAGTTATTTACAGTGGCAATATTTAGTCTTTGAAAAGTCTTTAGCAGTGTGAAGATCAAAGTCCACCCAATTCTCTTAGACAACAGAAGGGTTGACATGCCATGAGGTTACAACCTATCCAGAGGAGTGCTAGTGCCTCCCTTTACACTGCAGGTAGTTGCAATATAATTCTTTTCCAATCTAAATTCCAGTGGATGGTGCTAACATATGAAATGCAATGTGAAATAACAACTGAATTCTTCACGAGAAATTAACAACGTATATGCAATAAATGAAGTAACAAAGGTTTCAGAATATCACTCAGTCAGTGCTATGTGTGAGTTAAATTGATTTTTTTTTTCTTTTTCTCTTTTTTTAAATATACTTGTTTGAAGTTTGTCGTTGTGTTGACAATTTCCCCATGAAAACAGCCAATCTCATAAACAGAGAAATCTGTTAGGCTGATTTTAAAGTCAACACATTAAAAATAAGTAATATTAGCGCTAAATTTAATCTTCTGTAATGGTTGCGAAAAAGGAAGACATGAACTCAGACAAGTTTTTTTAATTGCTTATATATATA
>VXBQ01017258.1:128882-142561 GCA_013400175.1 Phainopepla nitens | reverse complement strand
GGCCTGCCTTTTGTAAAAGCCTCAGCAGGCACCGGGCGGCCCAGGGCAGGAGGGGCTGTGCCGCGACGGCTCTGCCGCAGCTCCCCGCGGCTGTGCTCCGCATGCAGCCAGCCCGCAGCCCGCAGCCCGCAGCCCCCAGCCCGCTCCGCTCCGCACCGCGGGCCTTGGGAGCACCGCCGCGCTCCGACACCTGGCCTTTCCCTGCCTCTTCACTTGCAGTTTACTGTTATTACCACAATTACATGTAAAACCCGTTATTTCCTGAGCAACTGTCAGAAAAAGTCGATATTCGTGCTCTGCGTCTACATCATCTTTCGCTGCAAAACTCTTTGAATTTCCACAAAGCAGTTACGTATTTTAAAAGTACACTTGCCATCTAACACATTTCTGGGAACTAGTTAGTAGACATTGGTAACCAATGTTTCTAAGTTTTTGTGAACTAATATGAACTCATGGATAATGTGACACCTACTTGCACAGTGATGACTGCTGTACACTGTGACCTGATGTCTGCTTGATGGCTCACAGCGTCTGTAAGATGTAGACACTATTCTGTCTGAGTCATCACATGCTTGGGAACACAATGGCGCTCAACTGTTGTTTTTTTTTTTTTGTTTTTCCCCCGATAAAACGCTGCACTTCGGATGGGATTGCTACTCTAAGAAAAGACTGGAGCTTTACTGCTAAAATTTTTCAAGTACATATTACTTTAGAGTTGGATTGCATTTCCAGAGAGTCTTGGGAGACAAATTGTAGGAGTTTCATGCATTGAGTTGATGTGGAGAAATCCTCAGACTGGAATTTTCTTGTGAAGTTGAAGAAGCATCACCAAACAGGATAAGTGATTTTTTTTTACAGCTGTGTTTTAAAATCAGTGTCAGTAATGATAATGAGTTTAACTCTCCTGACTGAAGACTTCATGCTTTGCCTAGTATTTCCTGTTGGGAGGTCCCAATACTGGAACAGCAAGTTTACACCTTTTGTTTTGATAATCTGCCACACACTTCTGCCTTTCACTTGCATATTATTGGACTGCTTTTCTGATTGCAGGCAGATCTGAGCAGTGCTAGTGTGCAGCCATCAAGGCTAGCAGTGCCCATGTTGTGACGAAAATGAGAGCCCTGCTGCAACGGATTAATTCACTTCAACAAACAACGGGTTTGTGAGTGCTTAGAGGCTTCAGCTCTTCCCAGCATTATAGATGTCATCTGTAAGCAATTTATTTAGGAAAATGTCATCTACTGCTCGTGCCACAGCATTAATCCTATCAAGTGCTGAAGGCAGCAAAAGAAATCTACAGGATTAATAAATAATACTAATGATAATTAAAGTATGAAAAATAATCCTCAGAGGAGTACAAGACCTTTCTAAAACTCGGTGGTTTTTTATTATTTAAAAGTGAGATTGCAGAATTCTTGTCTGCACACATGTGTTATTTATAGATCAAGAAAACATTTACTGCAGCATAACAGAAAAAAAACTTTTAAAGAGGAGTATTTTATCATGCAGTTCAAGGGAAAGAAAATGCAGAAGGATTTTAAGAATTAATCATATGAAAAAAAATGAAATAAATACCTATTCTGTCAAGTCTATCAATTGCCACGGTTTCGAAGGCCCTTCTCATCATGGGGTACTCTTCCAGGACCTCGTTGAAGTTGTCCACTGAGAGGGAGTACAGGCGACAGTACGTGTCCGCTCGTACACTGGCAGTTCGACGGCCCTTGGTCAAAAGGCAGATCTCTGGAGAGAGAAGAATTCAACATACACTGAAAACAAAGAAGTTACTGAACCATGTGAAACTTTAAGTTGGAAATTGACTCCATGCTAACAAGTAATAATTTAGTACGCAGCAGCAATTTTTCTGTTTCTGCTTACATAAGATTGCAGGGACAATTCTGAAGGTATTTGATTTTATTTTTGCTACTCTGAAAAAATAATTAATGTCCTTTAAGAGCCCTGCCTATAGGTTTCTCCGTATGAGCTCTGATTTTATGAAGCCTTTTTAAAACAGTGCTTCAAGTTCTAAGAAATGACCCAACAGCTGTCAAACACAGCTTGATGACTTTGATTAACCCAAGTGCTGAATTAACCCAAGTGATTCAACTGATTTTCTGTTAAAAATACAGCTGCCATAGAGGACCAATCCCTTTAATCATTCACCAGATTTACTAAACTAATGCAATACATGATATCATGATGTAATGATACTTGAATATAAAAGCTATTCTAAGGAAAAAAATACTTGAAGCATGCCCATGCCTTCTGTTTCCTTGGTGTTTATGTCCTAGGTATTTTGGGAGAGAAAACTTACAACTTTTGACCTTTTTCCCTCATTAGATTAAAAAATGGAATTCATATGATTAGTCTAGTAGCCTTTCTCTGCATGTGTGCCCCGAACAGGAATTCATTATTCTGGAACAGTGGGAACTGAAGGTACGTGCAGAGTCCCAAGAAACAACACCAAACTTTTGACTTCTAATTTTCCAACCCACAGTATCAGGGTGACTGCATAGAGGCCAAAGGCAGTGTCTGAGGCTTGTAACAGCAAAACTTGTGGGGTAGAATATTTATTTATGTATTTAGATTAAAATATGGAAAATTAGAAAGTCACTTGCAAAAATAATGTTTGAGTTGATCCCATTTTCACACTGGGGACTAAGAACACACATAGAAATATCAAGAATTCTTGAGCTCAAGCAGGGATGAGAGGTAGTTTACCTACTCAGTTCCAGCAGTCAAGGGCTGCGAGTTCATACTTCATATGTAAACACAAAAGTAAAAAACTCTCTCCTACCTTGCTTTTTTGTCCATTACATGCTCAATTTCAATCAAACTATCATTTTCAAGTGTGGAAAACCAAATAATAAATAATTTTGCAGGCTTCAGTTCTGCAAAGTACCAACCAAATTCTTGGCTTGGGATTTTTTGTGCTGCATGTCTTTAAGAAATACATATTTTATTAATCTAGAATATGAAGAACCTTGATGTTTCTTTGTCTCATACTTCTTGTTGAGGAATTTCCACATGCTACCTAACCCTAAAGGTTTAGGGGATAAGATGCTTAAATTACAGTGGATAAATCAAAGTAAATTAACATTGGACCAGTACTAGCACAGAATGTACTTAAACCCCAATAGCTCTGGGGAGAATTTACAGAGACTACAGGGAGAGTAAGGTAGAGAATTTATAGAGAATACTGGTAAGAGACTTGACCTAAGTCCCTCACAAAACCTGATGCCCATGAAATAATGACAGTTTACTGTAAAGAACCAGACAGGTATAACAGAAGTCAGTCCTTTCCTTTTCTAACTCCCAGCTTAACCTGACCTCTTCTCATTAGATTGAACCCACTACATTTTAGTTACAAGAGAAGCACGCTTTGCCCAAAGGGAGCAGTTAAGTGCAGTCAATACCTGTTCCATTTCCTAAGATATTCTTTAGGTCTCACAAAGAATAAAGTTTTACAATATGTGGTTGAATTTAGAGAAAACTATCTGGAAAGTCTGTGTGACTAATAGTCACCTCTTGATTTTCAGCTGTTTTCAATTAAAATTGCTGCAAACAATAGAAGACAAATAAATAGGTGTCTTCTGCTACTCTCAGCATATACCTGATTTTAAAAAGCATCAAATGCCTGTAAAAAACCAAGCATCTCCTAAATCCCCATCATTCTGAAGAGTGCAGAAAAAATTAGAGAAAGTAGAGTTTTCATCATTAATGATCTTGACCACTGTATTGACCAAGAAGGATGGGAAGAAACCATAAGAGACAGTGTTAAGTTTCATCACAGGACAATGGGACTACAGAATTCATGGATATTAGTGTAACAAATAGAATTACTTTTCTTCTTCTTCTTCTTTCATCTTCTATTATTTTTTGTCAAGTAAGGTGAAGGGAAAAACATCAATGAAAACCATGATGTGCAGACTCTGTCAACCCACACCTTCTGGTTGAAGAATATCTATCTTAATATCTGTAATTCTACTAGTTAGATAATATAATAAACAATGGGTCAGAAAAGATACGACAAATGTTCCAGTGCCCAGAAACTGGTCAGGGAGTGCTGCTGTGGAGCCTGCCTGCTCAGTAACCAAGGACAGCTTTGGGTTCTCAACTCCAGTTGAATGGTCTCATTCAAATGAGGAACTGAAGTTTTCTTACAGAAAAATATACTGTGATTGAATACCCACATACTGCATTTCCAGTGGTGTTTCTTGACCGATTAGAACTGTACTATAGTCAGTGACTCATCATCTGTATTGCCTTGTCATATGTATCAATAGCATCATTTGTAGTCTGTTTGTAAGACTGAACTGTTTGCTAATTGTATGTGTTAATCCGTCAGCTATTTGTTTGGACAGACCCTCAAGCATAGTAAGAAATAATATATGAAATCTTCCTTACCTGGACCAGAGAGGGAGAAGACACAATATTGAAATGTGTTCCCATTAAACACTTGTGTTCATTTAAATCAACCAAAGTGTTTGTTTTTAATGAAAAGAATAAAGTAATGAAAACAGCCATGACATATTTAAAATGAGCCTTAGTGGCATCAAGTATAGCAGGTGCCCTTAACAATTACGCTCTCCTTGATGTTCAGTTGATTTAAATACACCAGGAAATACAATAATAGCATAAGAGTGTGTAGTGAAACACATAGACTTTTTAAACAGCTTGGATAAACAAGGTTCTCTATAAGCATAAAAATAAAGTGTTGGCAGCATTTTACTCACTAATATTACCATGTGCATTGCCTTCATGCTGACACTTTCAGTGGGTCAAATACTACTATCTTTCTTTTCCAGACAAAAGAATGTCTTCAATACCAATTAAAAATTATGTATTAGGCTACAATGAACCTGAACTCAATTCTGAATGCAAATTTTACTTTATTTAATCTCTTTGGACAACTGTTAACCTAGAACATTATGAAAAAAATGTCAGTCACTGCCCTAATAAAAAGTGACTGTTTGAAAGCACTGACAGATGCTATAAACATTCATTTGTTCTTATGTTACATTTGCATGTTTAATGCAAATGTAATTAATTCATTTGTGAAAATCATAATTTATGGTCTGCTTGGATCAGGTCTTTCCCACAGAAAAATGCAGCCCTCAAAAGAATATGGAGATGGGTTCAAATACAATGTACTTTTCTGCTATGAAGACTCTAACTAAAATGTGCAATGATAAAAGTTTAAAGCTAACCATGTTCTGAAAGTTATAATAATCAAAACTGATCAGCAACATATCAGTTGCACACATATGTGTGATGTGGCTAAGCGATGGAGTTGTTAGTGCTGGGTTAACAGCTGGACTCAATGATCCAAAGGTCTTTTCAGTCTAAACAGTTCTACGGCAGGGTTTCAGCAAAAACTGGATCAGGATCAATTTTTGGAACACTACAAATTTCTAAAGGAGCTTGCCCGTATCGGTTTCTCATAAGACAGGGAATGCATAGATTGTATTTTACTATAGCATTAATGTGACAGAACACTCTGCATAGGAAATTCTACATATCTGAAAGATAGCAATAAGGAAGGCTGACATCAGGAAAATCTGAAAGAGGTAAGGTGAGCGACATAGCCCACAGGATGAATTTTAAAGAATAGGATTAATAGGCCTTTAGTAAGGATCAAGTTTTGATCCCAACTGAGATCAGGTTTATTGTTCTTACAATCTGTGCTGATATGCCACTGTAGGTGATAATTGTTCCCCTCCTCTGTTGCTATATGATGCCTAAACACTTTTTTCTTTGAGAAAATATGTGCTGTTTATGGATGTGGAGGAGATTAATCACTAGTAGCACGTATGATGTTGATATCTTCTTTAGTCTTTGCTGGATGGGTATGTATCTACAGGCCATACTAGCAATAATTTCTGGCTTCCATTTTATACAGAAATTTTGTATATAGGAAAATTCCTTTTTTACTCTGAGAAGCAGTACAGTTTATGTGAGAGTGTATACTTGTCCATTCATCATCTGTTCATTCTACGTATACATTATATTCCAGATGTAATTACTCGACTTCATATATCATATTAACATCTGACTAGAGAATAAAATCTGCAGAAATTCAAATGTCAGTATACAATTGCCTTGCAGACAAAATGTGCCCACCAACAGTAAACTGTGTTGATAAAGGTAAGTTATGAGTCCAGCAGTTAGCAAGTTCACTGAAGGAATCCAAGCCAGTCCTATCTCCATGGACTGTATTTCTTAGCTTAGGATGTTGTTACATTGTATGAACAGAAAATTCATACATTGAATTATTATATGTGCATCTTTGTCTTGCAAGGACACAAGCTCACTTTACTCAGTGCATTAATTTAAATTTGTGTAGTAATGAATTCATGAATTTAACAATATTTTAGCTATATAGTGTTTATATTAAAAGCAATTAAAAACAACTAGCCATTTTTATGCATTTCTGGCCCCTTCTAAAGCTGTGTGATTTCCCATCATCTGTTAGATTAAACATTACAGGATCTAGTGAGATGTACTTCCAGCTGAGGACAGCGGACTACTGCTTCAGTTCCTCACTAGGAAACTTGTTCTTGTCATGGGCATGTAGGTTGCTCTGCATGTTGTCAACTGGTCAGGCAGATTATTTCCAGCAGTAGAAGAAAGATGGAAAATAAAAACAATTCAAAAGCTTGGGTCCGTCAGTCTAGCAGACTTGGGAATGTTTTTTGAGAACTGGTCAGTGAATTATAATATTGTTTATTTAATAGAAAGCAATGAGTTACTAAACTACCATAGACAAAAATTAAATGTCCATGTGTTCTTTCCATTCACCCTTGTAAGACTTCAGAGTAAGCTTCCCAGAACCACCATGTTTAGGCTATTCCTATTTTCTAACAGCTCTTCATACCAGCAACTCTTCGGCATGCGACAAAGATTGACAGTTCTTCAAGCAGCTGAAGTTGTCCACTGAGCAGAAACTAGCTAATAGGCACTTTCTTGGTGTGCCAGTCACAGAAAGGGACATTCAGCATGGGGCACGCACTCTGTTCCCAGCTTTACAACACATAGTATGAGTATGGTTGAGTTATTTTTCCCTTTAGGAAAGGATTATATAAACTTCAAGCAATTAAAAAAAAAATCAATAAGCTTCTAGGCATCCCATTCTTTCAGAAATTGAGTGATTTGCCAGTTCCATGTTGACTTATCTCCAAATATAGAAAACAGGGAGAAGCTGTATCATATGATAACATATTACTTTAACATAAGCATCTGCATTTCTGTTTCGTTTTTCTTTATTAAACTCTGGAAAACATGAAATACATTTATCAATATTTTTCCCTCATTTTTAATGTGTTATTTTTATCTTTCAGTATATTATCACTAGTGTACACAATGGTAAACCCAGAAATATGACGCTTTTTATTTATAGTTACTAAAATAAAATAACAACCACCAGGTCTTACAATAACTCAGAATGTGGTTTGATGCAATTAAATGAATTTCAGTAATCTATGTTCTAAAAATTCAGTCCTACATTTAAGAAATCCTAAAATATAGGATTTCTATAGAGGCTCAAGAGGAACATTTCTAGAGCAAGGGAGAGAACTTATGGAGAAAGCGGAGATAATTGCTGCCTTTTACAGCAGATTTATAATCTGCACTGTCCAAAAGGAAGCTATGCAAAAACTTCAGCTTTTGCCACCATGTTTACACCAAATACGGAATTGCAGACAAGTCAGTTTGAGTTAGGAGATACTGCCTGCATGACCTCTTCATTTAAAATATGACAACAATAATTGTCTGTTGAGTTGCTTTTAGATATCTGGGTTCATCAGTTGGAGAGATGGTTCTTAAAGCAGCCTGGATACATAACCGAGTAGTTACTGTTCTGAAGCGGTCTGAAAATAAAGAGGCACTGAGAATGGCTGATTAGAATTAAAAGCAACTTCTGTAATATCCCATCTCCAGTCTTCTATCACTTTTTCAACAATTTACCTGAACATATTTTAAATATATCTATTTGTAATTTTTGAAAGCTGTTGCCCTCATTAGTCATCCTATTAAAAAATCCAACCAAACAAATAACAAAAAACCCCCTAAACTCCCCCCAAAAAACCACATACGTTAGTTTAGCTGACATTTTTATTGCCTGCTTGTAGTAATTCAAAATTTCTGTCTCTGAAGACCAACACCTGAGCTCTCCACATATTCATTGTTCAATTTATAGTATTTCATTTAATTTAATGTAACAATAGCAAAAGATATAGCAAAAATTTACTTAGGGAAAAAAATAATCATTTGAAAAGAACTGCCTACATTTAATTGGCCCAAACTTTGATAGAATTTATAGACAAATACTTATTTTAAAAAAGAATTAATATTTATTTAGGGTTTGCCAACAACCCTGAGAGTATGTTCCTTTCTCTTCCTAGCACCAACTGTCTTTTATGCCACTTAGCTAGGAGAAACCAGTTTCTTGTTTTAACAAAAAGTGGCAAGTTATCTGAGCAGGGGCTTTTTATTTTTCATCTTGGCCTCTCTGCTTTTTTCCATGTGCAGGTACTGAAAATAGCTGTGGCCAAGTTTTTTCATGACTAGAGCAGACAAAAGCCAGTTACAGAAAGACAGAATTATTGAGGTTGGAAAAGACCTCTGAGATCATCAAGTCTGACCTTTAACTGAATACCACCCTGTCAGCCAGGTCACGGCACGGAGTGCCACATCTAGACTTATGAACATTTCTTACATACTGACTATTTTCCGGTGTTCAGTAAAATTCTTCTAAGAAAGCTCTGTAAGACAAGAAAGAAGCTTAGAGTGATTTTATAAAATAGAAATAAAATGGAATGTTTTATCTTTAATGCTATTTATAACAGAGCATCCACACGTTTTTCTTCTAATTTAATAAAGTGTTCTTTCTGCAAAGAGCAATTAAGATAGTCTATTTATTATCTTGTAAAAGCCCACAACTTTACTTATAATAATTTAATATGCCTTAAAAATAATAATTAAGCTTAGATTCTAAGATAATATGCCTAAGTACAGATTTAGTTTTCATACTTGCTTTGTCAAAGGCCAAAAGTGATTTTATGTAATTCATTTACTCCTACTTTTATTTAGATGGATGCTTATTGCCTATTGAAAAAAGCCACTTAGTTCCTTACGTATTCACTGGAATGCTATTGTAATCCTGAGTTTGGCAAACAGTAACAGTTACAAATTAAACTATTCAACTTGAATTAAAGTTGGCTATAAAAATATTTTACTTCTTTTCATTAAATTATTTAAAAAATTATCAGAGACTGTCAGTTCTGAATTAGATATTTAGATTAAATATTTAATAAAAACTCAAATATTTAGTTAAAATTCTACTGTGTGAAATTGAAGGTGCTTGGAAAATCTGCTGTATCTGTGTTGACCACATTTGATTTCCAAGGCACGCTGTGTGGTATTTTACTTGTGTCTAGTTATATAAAGTTTAAATGAAAAATGCATGCTGTTAATGAATTAACAGAATTATAATTACAATTTATTTATGCTTTTAGATTGCAAGACTTATTACTTGTGTTATTATTATGAATACTGTTAAATTTATATTTATATTTGCTAACTAATAAAACTCCTAAACCCAAATCAGCTTCTACCTTTTAGCATAAAAGAGTAAGTTACTTTTATTCTATCTTCCTAAAATTTCTCTTGCACTTTTAAAAAAATTATTGAGTTTGAATAGTAAGAAGTCCTTCTAACTGATTATTATTTTCCATATAAAATATGGTATCAAAAGAACAACACAGCAATTTCCTGTCAACAAGAAGTTATGTAATATTATGAGGACTATTGCATATTATGTAGCCTCAAAATGGCAGATTAGTCTGTGCCAAAAGGACATTTAATTTTTAGGCCCTCTTGCAGATAATATTTTTAGAAAAATGTCCTATACTGTTCAGCTAAAAATGTTTTACAAACGAGTTGGCATGGAGATGTGGAGATCCTGCTCCCGTAAAGCATTTAATTATGTCCCTGTCATTAAGAATACAAATTATCACACCTCAGTGGGGCTACTTATAATTAACTATCTGGATTATAGTATGAATATTGAAAGACTTAATCCACCACTATCTTGAATAAGGAATAGCCATATGCAGTATTTTTTCAAAATGTAAAATTATATATCATATCATATCATAGTACCCCTATGTAAAGCACTTCAACAGATCTTTTTCTATTTATAATAATTTAATTTTGCAAATCTTTTTAAGTATTCTATCAAAAGGAAGTACCTAGAGTGCAACCAGAAAAAATAAGTAGCAAAATATAATCTAAAGTGACTCAACACTTCCCATGGTATTATTTTCCACTGCACTGGTCTAAAATATACTGACAGTTACTGTTCCAAAAGGAGGAAAAGCTCCATAAATAATAGGTAGGTCAAAGAAGTTCTTTTTAATTGGCCTTCTACAAGCTGAAGCAAATGCAAGATAGAGTTTATTAGAATTTCAAGTGCAGAAGCATAAATGTTAAAACTGCATTAAATAATTTAAGCAAAATAAAACATTTAAAATAGAAAGTATTCCATGAACTACATGTTACAGAAAATAAACCAAAAAAGAAAAGATGCTATAATATGTCTCTGGGACATTGTCTGGGAGGATGGCAATGAGAATCTGGTTTCTAGATAGATTTGCTAGATGAATGATGACATGAAGCACAGATAGCGATATCTGCCTTTGAGTAAGTAAAATAAAACATGTATTTGTCTTTTAATATAATGCAAGAGATAGGCCAGTGCAGTTTCATATTCACACACAGTAACTATCATATATACACAGAATAATTTTTTTTTTTAAATCACATTAACTTCTTCATGTTTGACATAACCTGGAAGTTGATAGAAAAAAAAATTAGCAGTATGAGTTTTAGTTATTTAGTCTAAAAACCGATTTATCTATTGACTCTAAGTGGCCCAATACCACTGGGATTTTCAGTGGGGGAAAAAACAATGGGGAGTGGGATCTGCAATGGATACATCAAAAATTGGGCAGCATGAATTACTGCAGACTTATCTCTAGAACTGGGAAACTCCTGGCACTAACAAAACGTCCATGGTACCCCCAGACCTAATTAATAAAAATATATCTGCACCTCCTAAACACTAAGTTTGGATTTCCCTAGTAATATTGGCATTCCTTCAGCTCTAATATAGTATGTGTTAAAAACAGATAAAAAGGGGTTAAATTTCCAGGAACATATGTCTGGGCTGCTGCATGAAGGAAACACAGGTGGGAAAACAGATGGAGAAAGGAAAAGATAGCAGGGAGACCAGTCTTATCTTGTGTCCTTTGTGGTTGAGAGGAATTTTGCCAGTGACTACAGAAAAGAGCACGATGAGACTACAGTGAACAATTAGGCCTCTGTCCACCAGCGAGAAAGCAAATGAAGTAACAGCAGAGTCCTGAGCGTGTTCCCAGAAATCCTCCTTTGAATAAGCTGTTGAGCCTTACTAGTTGGGCCGTGTGGGATTTATTCCCTTCTTCTCCCCTCTGTAGGCATGTCAGCCCCACTCTAACACATCAGTTCATGGAGGCAGCTCAGCAAGTGCTTATTGGAACCAGGACTACCTGTCCTGAGTCTCTCCTCTGATTTCACAGGGCTGGCAGCTGGAGGGGCACAGGACCTCATGAAACCACTGCTACTCATCAAAGTCCTCTGAACTAGCTTTGGCACAGCTTAAAACTTCTATGTTTGGAGGGGTAACCATCTCAGGCAAGTTATCAATGGTTGAAAGCTGCTTTTCCACTTTGTTCTCCAAGCAGAAGGCTGCTGTCTTTAGCTGAGCCCATGGGAACACCATCAGACTTAGTCTGGGATGAAGGGTACACAGAAAAGTGGTGGGTCACAAGGTATCAGGGAGCAGAAGGCTTTTCCAGAAGGAATGGAGAAGTTGCAGGGTCTGATCTTACTGTCATGACTGAAGTAGCCCTAAAACACACACATCTGAGTAAGAGGAAGGAGATAATTGGAAAGGATTTATTTTATTAAAGCAAATATCTCTTTAGTTTTTTACACTATTGCAGGTTTGATGTGAATAATTATCAGAGATTCTGAATTACCAACTTATATAATATTATTATGAAATGATTCTGAAACAATTTACCACAGCAAAATCAGAATACTTGCACAGCAGTGGTACTACATCCGTTTCTATCAATTATGTATTGGTATAGGTAAATTAGATTAGTATCAGCCTCATTATATACATTAATAATTCTGCTCTGTAAAGCCCCAGTAACTGATGAACTAATCTCTTCTATAAGCAAAAGACTTATATGCTAGTGCTTTGTCTCTAAAGATGTCAAAATCTTTGCATTTCACTGATTTTGTATATATAGTGAAGAATTAATGCACAATCTGTTCAGTAATTCCTCCTGTCACAAGAAGAGCAATTTCTAATCCAGTCACCTGGTACTGAGAGGAAAAGGTTCAATAGGATTGAAACCTGGCAATTTCCTTCCTATCATTTATTACTGGGATTATATCATAAATGAGTTTGAACTACCAAGATATTAAAGAGAAAGGAAAATATGCCCTGAGACAGAGAAAGCAAAAATGGGGGAGCTGTCATTATCCTCTGCTGTGTAGTTTGTATTTGTATTGTAAACTGTAGATACTCAGGACCAGGGACAAGATAACAAAAAAATTAAACCACTTCATAATCACAACATCCTCAAAATACAATTGCTTACGTTTTTCTCCTGCCTCCTGATTCTTATTCTCCATTTCAGAAAGCTGAGTTCAAGTGTGTTGATCTCAAGTTTTCAATTCAGCCTAACTGCAAACACATGTGCAGTCAGGTTTTCCAACTTGCAATCCAAAAAGGATAGGTGTAAGCGCCTTCCCACTCTTTTCTAGCTTCTGGAGGTTGTTCAGATCTGAGCTTGTTGCTTGCATTTTGCCCCCTTTCCCATCAGTTTCATGCTCATGATGTTCCCCTGCACTGTCAGCTGCTCTGTCTCCCATTTATTTGCATCACTCACAACTTGACTCCTACCCACAGAGTTCTCTCTCTGTTGACATCTATCTCACTCCCCTCACTCTTCCCTACAGTTTTGTCGAATGTGTTAACATAGTCCACATCATCCATTCATTCTCTCCTGACCTTCATTCACATGTCACTAACCCCAGAGAGGCAGCTAGAAGGAGATCATAATTCCTTGGATAAAGAATTGGTTGCATCCAGAGGGTATCAGTAAATGGCTCAGAGTCCTGATGGATATCAGTGAGAAGTGCTGTCCCTCAGGGATCCATACTTGGACCAGTCTTGTCTTGTGTCTTCATTAATGAAATAAATGAAGAAATTGAGTGCACCCTCAGCAAATTTACTGATGAATCCAAAATGAACAGTGTGGTGGACACTCCTGAAAGACAGCATGCCATCCAGAGGGACCTGAACAAGCTCGAGAAGTGGGACCCCGGGAATCTGATGAGGTTTAGCCAGGCCAAGCGCTGGTGCTGCACCTGGGTAGGGACAATCCCCAGTATCAGCAGGGGCTGGGCATGAACAGACCCAGAGCTGCCCTGCCCAGGAGGATTTGGGGGTGCTGGTGAGTGAGAGGCTGGACATACCCCAGCCATGGCACTCACAGCCCAGAGAGCCACACGTGTCCTGGGCTGCATCCAGAGCCTGTGGGCAGCAGGGCAGGGAGGGGATTCTG
>VXBQ01017258.1:103171-115916 GCA_013400175.1 Phainopepla nitens | reverse complement strand
TTGAATTTACCTTCTAAAGGAAACTACTGACAAGGATGCTGGAGTGGGATCAGGTGCAACGGCTCAGCGATCTTACGTTATGAGTAGCAACTTGCAATACAGGTGTAAGAAGCCCATGACCCACATTCAGGCCACTGCACCAGAGCCTGAACTCTTAGAAGTAGAAAAATACTGAAAGTGCTGATTTTAGAGCCCTGGTTTACAGTGAAACATGAGGATGATGCTCAGTTGTAAGGGTAAGACAGGGAGAGCTGGCTCCAGAAAAGTTATCAGCAGGTCATAAAAATGAAGTTTCTGGGAATAATTTAGTAGAGTGTCAGCCAGACAGCCCTCAAGACAGAATTTCCTTGAGAGTACCGCTTCGGCTAATATTGGTAGCTGCAGGCAAAAGAGATGAATAAATGGCAAAGGAGTTGTAAAGAGCAGAAAAAATTCTGAGGAGGGCAAATGGTGGCAGCAAAAACACCCTCAATAGCAGATTATGTGGAGCAAAGAGAAGGCAATCTGGCAGGAGTAGACTAGTCAATGTGTATTAGTAATAGCAGCTAGAGTAAAAGTAGAGCATCAGACTTTAAACATCCAGTAGGCAGACACACCAAATAATGGCATGGCATCAGAGTAACAAAGAGGCACTTTACAACTAGGAGCCAAATCATGGTCGAGACTTGAAAGATCAAGGGTGCACCAGGACATCTTCAGCATTTTTACATCCTGAAAACTCTTGCTCTATAGAACATGGAGAAGAAGCAGCTATGTAAATAATAAATAAGAAACCAAGGGAGATACCTACAGCCTCCTGCTGTCTACATTTATTGCTGTTGCTCTGGTAGCTCTCTGAACGCCATCGCTGAGGCCTTAAATACTTCTGCTTGTGCTTCCAGGCCAGGATTAGACATGCACTAAAAGCAAAGGGGCCTGATGACAGCAGGGCACTCAGGAACTGCCATTAGCATCTGTGTATGAGCCCAGGCAACCATGGGATGCAGTTCTTTACATAATTCTAATATTCTTTTTCAAAACAAACTCAGTTCATCTGCTTGCCCAAATTTTAAAATTTATTTAACTGCTAGTAGCATTTAATTAAATTATATATATATAATTTAATTGCTCACTTAGTGAATTAAACATAGGCTGAGGTCTATTTCCATAAGAAATATATTCCTGTAATTTATTCAGAAAGTTCTTCAAATTCTCTTTAGCCTACATCTTAATCTCCAGCTTTATGAATAAATTTATCTATATTGATTTTATATCATAGGAGGACCCCATAACTCCTTGTAACTACAATTCACTTTAAGGTAATATATTAAAAATATATTCTGGTGGCATAGGAAATGTGTGCTGAGATATATGGCCACAGCAGAAAAAGAGAGACTATTAGAGTACCTAATGCAATACATGCTCTTAGCACTTTGCAAAGATATCAATGGAGTTTTACACAGCATTCTTCTCACACAGACGTCCTCAACATAATGTTTGTATGTATGTGTCAGGATATATGTATATATGTGTGTATGTATATGTACGTGCATATATATACATACATACACACACACACACACACACACACATTTATGCATATATATAAATATATGCTTATATAGGCACATATGCATATATATGCTCTCCCACACATGTATTTATATGTGTACATGGACATACCTCTATGTCTACAGATGTACATATTTGTAAATTAAATGAAAAAAAATCAAAGTGTAACTAATTAATGAGTTCCATTAGAGCTATATTTCAAGACAGATTTAGTTATCTTATTATAAGATTGATACAACTCACTTAAGAGTTTGTGCTTGTATAACCCAAGTTATAATCTCTAAGCAAAGAGGTGAGAGTAAAGAAGATTCTGCTCCAAGTCCCAATTATGTTCTTTGGAAATGAAATGTCCTGATGTTCTATATTCTGCAAGGACACATGATCTGTATCTATTTTCAGCGAACATCTTCTCACATGGTGGCCTAAAAATAGGCTAGCCATGAACTTTAAATAATGGCTCAGGAAGGGTATTAACCTCTTTCTCACATTCTAAGTTTGTTCCATTGCCGTAAGTATCAATATTATGAAGAACGTATCTGGTGTTAGAGAATGACAAAGAAATCTACATACACCACTCCACTTCTGCTTCTCTAGAGATGTCTTTGCCTCTTAATTCCCTTCAAGGTCTGTTATATAAATTAAGCTGTCCACACATGATAATGACAGCATTTCTCTTCCTGTAAGTAATGAATCTGTTTTCTGCCAGGTGTTAAAAAGCATGAACTATTTAATTTCCAGCCCTGCAGGGTGAGAGACTTTCTTCTCCTGGTTAAATATGGATGATTGTGAAAAATTGTATTTTCATTATTGCACAAGTGTTTATTCAACATATGGCAATGACTGTACATCGAGTTGCTGGATTTTTGTTTTGGGGACTGTGAGTATCTGTATTAGCTGCATTTCCCAAATCATCTGTTACAACTCCCATATCATAATGCAAATTTTTCAAATGTTTCTCAATAAGTCTACTCTTTTCTTACTTTTTAAATAGGAACAGATACATTGTTGCTTCCTGATTTTCAATTTAATAAAAGAAAAAACTCCTCACTATGAAGTAAAGTTAATTTTTATTACATGTAAGGGATATTCATGAGATCACAAAAATAATAATTTTCAGTTGCACAGTGATCTAATGATGGCTATACAGGCTCAAGTGAAAGTTGCTAATTACAAAGAATGTGGCTTTTCTTTAAATTGCTGTATTTACCACAGAGGTATTTATTTTTTTCCACAAAATATTTCAGTCATCTAGCAAGGCATCATCCGTTGCTTCAGTGAGTGCACAAACATGCAGTTCATAAACTTGCAACTGTTCATGTTTTAGGGCACTTCTTTTTTATCCTTTCAACAAACCACAGAATTTTTTTGCTTTTCACAAGCGAGAGAAAAGAAAAATGGATTTATTGAGAAGAAAATTAACATAGACTCCACAGAACAAGCTAGGAGATTAAAATCCTTTTCAGGGAACTCCGGCACTCCTTGCCTGTCAGTGCTCTACTACTACCAAGATTGGCTTAGGATCCAGTGCTACCACTGAGCCAGGACTGTGCAAAGGTATTGTGCAAGAGGCAGTGGGGACAGATAAAAATACTGCCTTGAACTCTGTCCAGGAGCTACCAGGAAGTCTGTACCTGTACTCACAGTGTCCACTCACAGACTCCATATTTTGCTCCAGCTTTTAATTTCGCTCACCTCCGAGACTCTCATTAATCACTAGAACTATCGCAGATTAAGTTCTTCCAGTGTTAGACACTTACCTTTAAATGAAACAAGTGTAATTCAATAGCTTGTGCATCCATATCTATGCTATATTTCATTATCTGTCCATTTATAATTTCAAAATTTTTAATTCAATTTCCATTTCCATTTAATCCCTTAATAAAAATTATTCATCAAAAGAGATTAGACTTTCAAAAGATTATTTTGGAGTTGTAGAGGAGACTCCAGATTTTTCAGATACCAAAAAAATTTTAGTATTTCAAATTTTACTTACTGGCAATAAAATTTTTGGAGAAAAGATTTAAAGTATTTGCTTATGGCATCTTCTAGGTAACAATAACAATACAAAGTACATATTAGGCAGTTTTGTGCAGGTTTCAAAGTAATGTACAATTTTCTTTTGCTCAAGTAGCACTAGGATGAAAGTAAAACAATGATTTAACATTACCTTGAGGTGCAAAATTTGACTTGGATTATCTCTCACAGCTTTAACTAGATTAACCTTCCTAAATCATTGGTGTATCAATGGGAAATTAAGTTTATAAACGTGCATTCAGAAGAGATCTCGTGCTCTGTTGTTTTTGCTCTCCTTGTCTTTGCCTTTGAGATCACATGCTTTTAAAAGGCAGCTACAGATTTATTCATACAGAAGTGCTGTGTACCCTTCTGTATGCTGTTACTACCATAACGTGCAACTGAGTGCATAAAAATAGGCACATGCATTTGCTTCTGCATCAAACAGTTCATGGCATATTTATCTCCTCTTGCTGGAGGTGAGTCACAACTCTAATCTTTATTTGTGGTGACTTTCATGGACAGTGGCACATTTAAAGGGTGCCCCCTCAACACAGAATCTTTTGTATTACATGCCCCTCACAGCATTTTTACTGGTTCCAAACAAATGTGCTTCAAAGCCTTTAGCCTGCTTTCTGAATTTAAATTCCACAGTGAAAACTCAAGGAAAAGATGTTCAGTCTCACCTACCTCCATTAATGAGATTTACAGGAAAGGGATGTGGGCATGTCTATACTGAGCATTCCTGTCTTGTCTGAAATATGTTTTCTACTGGAGTCCTGGCTGCATCCTGCCCTCTGTTTTCCCCTTTCCCCTTCCCATGCTTTCATTATGAATGCCATGACTTTTTATTGCAATGTTAATGAAGAAGAAATGGAGAACCCTGATAGGTACCAGGTTGCCAGATCCTGACCAGGTTCCTAATCCTAACTTAAGAGAGACAATATAATTTCCAGCTCTGCATGAAGAATTTTAATTTACTTATTTTTCATTTATCTTCAATTATTTTCTAAAGGGTTTGTAATGGATTCATAGTCACAATTCAGGGATTAGGGCCAAGAACTGTTAGGTTTTAGCTAAATAAACCAAAATTTTCCACAACCTACTAGAAAGGACACCTGTCAGGCCAAAGCAAGCATGGGATTATAAGAATGTGTCTACGTAAGAAAAATTAACTCAGGAATCTGAAATGTGTTACTATTACTATTTTGAACCTCCTAAAAATCAGTAATGCTATCTCTAACTGCAATAGCGTATTCAGATCTGATATAAAATGAACATGTTATAGTAGGCACAAATTTATAGCAACTTCTCTTGGCTTTCACCAAAAACTATGCGCAGATTAAAAACAAAAAGGTTGACTCTTTCCCTCCACTGCCCCAAGCACCACCTCAGTGCCAAGCAGCTGAGTAATTCTTTGGTCTGTTAAAAACTGAGACAAGACAGACACTTGGAAGCATGATCTTGGGCAGAATAAGGCAATGGGTGAATTTTGTCTCTGCAGGACAGCTGCTGTTCTCTCACTGCACTGGACCTGGTGCTCACAAAATTCTTTCTGATTCTGCTCTTCAAATACCTGAACAGCACTTCCAACAGGAGCAGGCACAGACTGGATTTACTTTTCTGTAAAAGAATTCTACCTCTCTCGCAGCATCCAATTTGCATCTAAATAGTTTGGAACTTTTACAAAATGATTTGCCTTTCTTTATATGAAAGGCAACTACTACACTAAGAATTGGGCATTTATTTGGATTAGTATATTTGAAGAGCTCATGAAAGAACTGTCATGTCTGAAATATTTATTAAACAATTACAACAAATGAATCTTGTAGGTGCAGTAACATGACTATTCAAAATCATAACTACTGAGAAGTACTGGTGTATTATTATCTGTATTATCAGAAACAGTTAGATCTGGAACATGTCAAAGCATGTCTCAGCTCAGGATGGATTTGCTATTAAAGCATGTCAAACACAGAAAGGACTGTGATCCAAGTTTCTTGAGCATGTGGAACAGCAATGGAAGTGGTTGGCAGTTCTGCCGCAGCATGTACACTGTGAATGTGCATACATCAAAGGGCAAACACACTCACTCCCCAGAGCTCTGCAAATCAAACCACATTGTCTTAGGTCCCTGGGAAACAGCCTTGAGTGTGCACATTGCTTGTTACCCTGTCACATCTGCGGTGGAAAATCATCTTAAAACACAATAAGCCAATCACCTGGTGATTGTCTGCCCACTTCCACATTAAAATGGCCATTTGCTACTATTTTCAGTTTTCAAAACTTCATTACAGTTCCTTCTAAAAACTTTTCTTTCAGCCTTGTATACTTGGACTGCAATTTAGACATAATTTACACAGATATTTGAAAACTACCAATTTTCTTTTTCAGCATTTGTCAAATAAATCATGCTGTGGTATACCAGCATTTATTCTCCAAGACTGACATGCTGCATAATTCACTCATGATTCAGTACTTCAGAATATGAACAACAGTTATACTTTATCTGTGCCTCTGAGGAAAAAAAAACAAAAAAAAAAACAAACCAAAAAAACCCCACCAAAAACAAACAAACAAACAACTCCTCCTTTAATTCACTAGTTAAGGAGATATTTAAGTGACTTCCAATGTAACTTTATCTATAATAAGAATTCATTTTCTTAGTTCCTCTCTTTAAGCTTCATACTAAGGATCACTGCATATTAAAATGCAGAAAAGTACAGTGGATTGCAATGAACTAGTTACCTGTCATTTATGAGATAAATTTATGGACATAAGTTGTTATAAAATCAAAATCTCTAAATTCAAATCTTTCTATGATACTTTATTGTGTTTTAATTAAAAAAAATTTTTCTACTATCATTTTGATGTTGGAAAGTCCAAAATCATAATGACTACAGTACCGAAGAGGATCAAAGCATTCTTTAATCCAATCACACCCTATTTTGGCCTTATATTATTACTCTGGAGATGCTTCATCTTTTGTGCACAGGACTATAGTCCTGTTCTTATTTAGACAGTTTAAACAAGATTACATTGCTTTGTGATTTTTAAAAATAAATACTAAATAAAAATAAAGCTATTAAAAAGGAGATGGTTTTTAATATGGAAAAGGAGAAGGTCAACAACTGGGAAAGAACACCAAGGTTACCAAATTGATAATTTTAAAACTGACTCTAAAAACATAATGTAATTTGTTTACAAAAATACCTAATTTGTCTACAAGAACTGAACTGTCTGNTAAATAAATACATGAAATACTATATTCGTTACCACTTACAGTTAGTTTTTGCCATTAAAATTTAAAACAAAAAGTAAACTCAATGACTGACAGTGATTAAAAAGAAAATTAATGTTAGGAATTATTTGTGTTATTATAGCATCAGTATTCGTGCCGCAGACCTGGTGCCTTCACCTCTAAAAGGCTATAGTAGNAAGAGGATCAAAGCATTCTTTAATCCAATCACACCCTATTTTGGCCTTATATTATTACTCTGGAGATGCTTCATCTTTTGTGCACAGGACTATAGTCCTGTTCTTATTTAGACAGTTTAAACAAGATTACATTGCTTTGTGATTTTTAAAAATAAATACTAAATAAAAATAAAGCTATTAAAAAGGAGATGGTTTTTAATATGGAAAAGGAGAAGGTCAACAACTGGGAAAGAACACCAAGGTTACCAAATTGATAATTTTAAAACTGACTCTAAAAACATAATGTAATTTGTTTACAAAAATACCTAATTTGTCTACAAGAACTGAACTGTCTGGTTTGGGTCCAATTTTCACTCAGATAAAATATAAATTATAAATCCAGTAATGGAAGCTTTCCTTCAGTGTGAGAGTACTTTCCTTATAAGAAGTGCAACAAAATGACACTCTTGATGCAACACTAAGTACTGTGCAAGATGCTCCTTGGAACCCTACACCTGACCCATTAAGCTGTAATAGGTACCACAATGTACCTACATTCACTATCCCGATGGGAACAACAAAGGTCAAGGACTTCACACAGGTCTGTTCAGTTCCAGAAACAGCACTATGTAAAGGCAGAGAAGCTTGTTAAAAAGAAACTACAAGAAGCTTCTTATGGTCTGGTTGGAAGTTACTGGTGGGGAGCAATATTAAGTGATACACCTAAATAAATACATGAAATACTATATTCGTTACCACTTACAGTTAGTTTTTGCCATTAAAATTTAAAACAAAAAGTAAACTCAATGACTGACAGTGATTAAAAAGAAAATTAATGTTAGGAATTATTTGTGTTATTATAGCATCAGTATTCGTGCCGCAGACCTGGTGCCTTCACCTCTAAAAGGCTATAGTAGACCCAGGGAAAAAAAAAAAGAAAATGGCAAGAAGAATGATCTAGCTTCCATGTAAGAAAGAATCAACTAGAATATGTCTATTTATCATCAAAAAACCAGTTTAAGAATTATTTTACAGAGTTATTATATAACTCTATAAAACTGTTACTGGCATGCAAAGAGTCAGTAAAAATTGACTGTACTATATCATTTTTGTTACAATAATTAATGGCCATCAAAACAAAAAAAAAATGGAGCCATGTTCAATCCCAAAAGAAGGTACTGGTTTCTCATGCAGGAGGGGTCAGGTCTGTGCTCTTTGACAAAGGATGGTGTGGTTGCAGAGTGTGTTGAAGAAAGAATGCAAATAAATAATTGGAAGAGATGTGTATTAAGGATTACCCAGTAGTCAAATCATATCAGTCTTAGAGCATCCCTCAACCTGAAAATATTGTGAGTCTAGGAGAGTTATTAAGGGACACACCATACTTTCCCTTTCTTGTTCTTCCATGGGCATCCACCCACAGCCACTGCTGGTGAGACTGATGGCTTAATCAAAGGCCAGAGCTGAGTCACTTTGACTTATACTCAGTTATAAGACAGAACTAGCAGTGTATACGTATTTCAACTTTTACAATTCAGGTGTTCTTTTGGAATATATTTCTCTTAGGTGCATGTGGGTTTTGTTGTGTTTGGATTTTTTTTAACTTCCTGTCTGTATTTGTCTCCATTTCATGTCATGACAGTTACAAGGATCATTTTTGGGATTAAGGCCTTCTGAGGCCAAAGGATGTTCAAGCCTTGTAGGTGGTAAGAATTACAAGCTAAAAAATGTGAAGTTTACTATCTCTGTATGCTGAAGAACTAGAGATGATATTTATATAAGGGAAACATGCTAACTGTTTCTAATCACTGCCTCAAGAAATGAGGGAGAGAGATGGTTAATTGGAAATGCTATTAAAGACAGGATTTATTTCACATGTCAACTGCTGTTAGAAGATGCAGCCTTTTTCCTATGCTAGTCAGCTAGATTTTCTTTACCATGAGAGCATGTGTGTGTAGGTGGTGTGTGCAGAGAGAGCCCGATGATTATCTTAGACTTGTTACAGAACTTGTATGGAGCTACAGATAGGTTTGATGAATCCAGCCCTGCATGGCCTCTAAGAAGCAATTTAAAATCTTTCATCTCTACCAAAATTGTAACTGCCAGGAGTCTCTTGATTATCTGGTTCTTGAGAAGACTGGGCAATTATTATCAGATACGTCTAACTGTGAAAAAGGGGATATGCTTTCAATGCAAGTGAAATTTCTGAATTTAATGAAAAGAAACCCCTATCCTTTACTTTTGTCAGAGAGCATGTCTCTTTACAAATAGGTATGCACATAACATGTTGCAAATTATGGTTAATTCAGTTTGAGTGTGTAGAGCTAAGAGTATCCAATTAATTGCATTATTAGTGGACTAATACACCCAAATTGTGCAATTAACTAAACAGGGGGGAATATAGAGCTTTTCAGTCTCACAAATGTTGCCTTAGTGCCCAGTCATCAAATGCAATCTCTTTGTTAATACCAGATTATCCTTGAAGGATACAGGTCAGCCACTAGTTTTTTTACTCAGCTTTGAAGCACTCAGACAGAGCCTTGAACAGTTTAAAAAGGTTCAGGTTTTCTTTTTCCCTTTTTTTTATGAAGCCTTAGTTAATTCCTCACAATAAGCATGACTCTATTTCTATTATCCAACCAAGCTAGGCACTCACACACATGCATCAAATCTTTTCTCAGATTTTCATTATTTTAATCATCCAATCTTCTATGAATGCTCCATACATAATGTTCAGACACTCATTAAAATGCACATCCATCCTCTTTTACAGAGAAAGTCTTAACCTCTGCTATCAAGGCAGATGATTGTCCTGCCCTGCACTGGTGGGACCTCAGCTTGAGTCCTGTGTGCAGTTTTGGGTGCCACAGTATAAAAAAATTAAACTATTAATAAAAATTAGTAAAATACTAAATGAGTAGAGGGAGGATCACAAAAATGGTGAAGGGCTTGAGGAGAAGCTGAACGAGGAGTGGCTGAGTGGCTGAACTTGGTCTGTTCAGCCTGGAGAAGAGGAGACTGAGAGGAGACCTCACTGCAGTTACAGCTTCCATGTGAGGAGAAGAGGAGGGGCAGGCACTGATCTCTGCTCTGTGTGACCAGGGACAGGACCCGAGGGCATGGCCAAAAGTTGTGTCAGGAGAGAGTTGGAAAAAGGTTGGCTATTTCCCCCCTAGAGGGTGGTTGAGCACTAGAATAGGCCCCTCAGGGCAGTGGTCAGAGCACCAGCCTGACAGAGTTCAAGAAGTGTTTGGACAATGCTCTCAGTCACATGGTGTGACTCTTGGGGGCAGTTCTGTGCAGAGCCAGGAGTTGGACTCCATGACCCTGATGGGTCCCTTCCAACTCAGCATATTCTGTGATTCTATAAGCATATACAGCTTTATTACTAGCATTTATCATGGAAGAATTATTTTTACACCAGATTTTTGCTTCTAATTCTATGTACTTTAGCTATTTTTAATGGTTGAATGATCATATTTATATCATGCATAATTACTTTCCTGCTAAAAAAAAGCCCAAAATTTTAAAACATGAACCAAAACAAGGTCATCACTCTTAAAGAAAGCATAGCTGTAGAAAATTTCAGCCCATACAGTAAATCTGAATGGCTGAGAACAAGAAGTAGTGAAAACCCTGCAATTTTTTTTGTAACATTTCATGATGCTATAATTACTTAGCAGTTAGTACTGTTTCTTTTGTTCTGCTTACTCCAAGTGAGGAAATAATGCTTTCAGATTAATATCTTCATCAGAAGCTACTTTCATCAAGCTAAGTATGTCTTGGGGAGACTCTGAATGTTTACTCTGTGCTAAATTCTAAGTATAATCAAATGTAGGATTAATTAAAAACTTAAGAAATGCAGTAAATATTTATTCTTCAATGATGCAGCCAGGGTTTCTGTTCTATTACCTATTATAGCCGTGTGCATTTATTGGCATGTAAGATGGTAAAGCCATCTTACAACTGTGTTCCACCTTTAAAAGGCTCCAATTAGTTATCCATTATTTACATCAAAAAGCCACTACCTGCACTACTAAACTGCAGTTACTGAAGTGGTAGTTAAAACAGAATTTAAAACTATTAACTAAGCAAAATACCTAAGTGATGTTTTCAGGCCACAGTGCTGCCATGAAAATTTGGACAGATTCATTGAGAAACTTGTTCTGGCACTGCCAGTGGCCAGTTCTTTTTTCTTCTCTTTCTTTTTTTGACCTTTCTCTGGAACACTACTGTGTTGTCAGCAGGGAAGTGTGCAACCTGATTGTAGCTAATTTTTTTTTATATAACAGAGAGAACAAAGAAGACCGGCTAAGTACAGCATAACCATAGTAAAATCAGAAGCCACTCCCTCCATAAAATTCTAGGGGTTCATTAATCTTTGAAATTTTCCATGCTTGATCTCTCCACAGAAGTGTTTTTTGTTTTTTATGGTTGACCAAATTTGCCTTTCTGCTTCTAAGCTGTAAGAAAAAAAGGAGGGGAAGGGGACAGGACTAGAGGAGGGATGGTGGGAGGAATGAAACAACAAGGGAGGCAGGAAAAGTGAAACCACAAGCCATTAGGGTGCCACAATTGCAAATTGCTGTTAGTAAAATAGTATTTTGCAATGAAAAGGTATTAGGTTTTACTTTGGGAGAAATACTTTCCTTAGAAGTGGAAACAGATGAAACTGTTTCTGATGTCAGTGACGGATGTGTCTGTACATCTCTTAACAAAACACAAGCTCCATACTGGCCAAGATTCGTGTTTTGACTGTCTCTAGGCATAATTCCCACACTTTTCCTGTCCCACAAGGCATATTTTTGTAGTACATTCTCCTCTTGACATTTCAAAAGCTACTGAGGGGAGCCACAGTAAACAGGCAGTGGCAAGGCAGAAGCCAGGGCCCTTAGATACCAAAACGCAAACTCAAAATACAAAGGAAGCTTCAGACTAAACCTATGTGAGGGAATTAAGTAGGTCTATGATCTGGAACTGAGTCATGGACTGTTAAATTGTTAGAACAATCATGGTTTGGCGTGATTTTGACTTCAAGCTTCTAGCAAAGACCAACAATTTTTGGGCAGCACTCACCATTGCCACTTGGCAGTTTGTAGGAGGGACACGATACGAGACTTTGACTACACAGATGTGGATAAATTGTGACTTGGCAAGGCTTTGTTTCTTTATGACTATTTTAAATATGGAACTTGATAGATTTTGGCAATGGATTGTATGACATGTTTTCCCTTCCCAGCAAAGCACAGGATTCAGTAGTATAGACAATCTACCAGACATTCTCTCTTTATGGCTCAAAACCTGAAAAAAAACCTGACCAACCTTCACTTCTCTTTCCAAGAGTACAGATGTCATGCTGTGCTCTGTTGAATGTTATATATACATTATACATACATATATATATATATATATATATATATATATACACACACACACACACACACATATGGACACAAAATCAATACCACTCCTCCAAAGCAGAGGATGCTAAAAGGCATTACTTGGTAGCACTGGAAATTACACAGATTTCATCATATACAAGACTGTTCTACTCTTACTTTTCTTGTTTCTTTTCTCTTTTCCCTGTTTATGTGCTCTTCTCTCTGAGTTTTTCAACCTGCTTCTTCTCTGGGTATTTTCCCTCTCCTTTCAGGAGAGGATGTCAGCCAACATCCTTGAGCAGGTCAGGCATGAGCACAACTGTGCTGGTTTGAGATTTCGCTGGCATTTTGGTGACCAGGAAATAACCACCCCTGGAAGTGAT
>VXBQ01017258.1:87000-98513 GCA_013400175.1 Phainopepla nitens | reverse complement strand
TTTTAAGTATAACTTTAGATCTGAAGTATAAAGTCAGAAAAGTTTAATTTAAAAAAGGATCTTTTAATCATATTTAAAATGGCTGTAACAAATCCTGAGCTACCCACATTTGAACCTGCATTTTTATATGTGATAAAAATAATTTCTTTCTAATAAGTCTTCTTATTATAGTGCATCCTCTATCTTTCCCTCTCTAGACTTAAAAGTTTTGGTTTGCTTGGCATTTTGTTTTGTGCTGGGATTTTTGCAACTTTTTTTTGGTTCCTTTCCTTGTTTGCTTTGGTTTATTCAGAAAATAGATGTCATAATCCCACAATCATAAAAACACCTCTAGTATTTCTTACATTTGTGTAAAAAAACTTTCAGAGCCACAGTAAGTCCCCTCAAGATTGACTTTCATTTTTTTTTTTTTATTTCTGGCTTTTTGTACGTCATATGAGAAGCACCAGACTACATTCAAACACAAAAGACTCTGCTAACCATCTGCTTTTTAATTTCTAATTGTCTTTCCTTTCTCCTGCAGGTAGCACTTGATTTTCCAGGAAGGACTATTTAGTAAGACTCCACGTGTGCACATCTAAAGGGATGTACCATAACTGTTACAAATATATATTCCTGGTCTTTTCAATACCATTGAATGGAGTAAATACCGTGTTGCTGACCACTCAACAATTCTGGTTTTTAAATGAATATTGAATTGTTTGTCCTAAAATGAATACATATATTAATGTGATTTATATATTGCACTGCCGTAATTTGTATGTTTTATATTCATCACTGAAATGAAAATGTCCATATGTACTACAAAATTGCTGAAATAGGTTACAGCTAAGTGGATTTCCAAGTTTCGAAGTCACATTCCACATATTTTAATGCAAACCATCATCCACTAATAATTGAATCTTGTTGTTTCAGACTCAATCTTATTCATAGGCTCTTTGTATGTAGCAAAATTCTGCTAATGGGCTCCTCCGGAAAAAGGTGAAGAGTATGACATCAGTTATATGGGGTCTGAAATAGAATTGATTAGGAAAGTGCAGTTATCCTTAAAAAAAAAATACATGGAGAGAAAGAACGTATTGTGCATAACAATTTGAAACTGAGGCAGGGAAAACATTTTTAAACTAATATAATGTTAAATCACAACACAAAAAAAAAATCCCAATGATGAAACTAGTAAAACAGAAACCTGAATGTTGATCTTTCACAAGATATTTTAGTATGTATGTTGAGCCTACCAGATACTTCCTTCATAAAGTTTTGTAACTAGCTAGTTGACCTTTTTTAGCTGAAAAACTTCTTGGAGTCATAATAATCTTTACAGCTCAGCATTCTGTGCTTGATACAATAAATGATATAAATATTTGAAAGACATTAATAGTATCATTTAAAAACCGTGAAACTAATTACCTTCATGTGCCTGGAACTGCTCCCACCTAAACTACTTGAATACTTTTCAAGCACAAGTGCCAAAATCAGATTTTTCCAAAATGTCAACACTCAACAACTTCCATAACTGGCTTCTGTAACTTTTCAAAGAACCTAGGTCCATCCCTATACCATCAGTTGAAAGTCCAGCTTGAACAATAGGCCTTTTGCACTTCATACAATAATTTTGTCTTTGGCAATAGAGCCTCACTTCTAAGCAAGTTTCCCCCAAAACACTAAGCAACTATGAATAGTATGTTATTGAGATTTATAGCCAGTCAAAGCCATATCTTTACAAATACAAAGTTCAATGAAATGTGGAAAAAAATTAGACAGCCTATATACTGATTGTAAATGTAAAAGAAAGCAAAGATCGTTTATGAAATCCTTGTACTGCATCAAGGAGGTTCTGTACCACAATTTAGATGCAACAAATCCTTCAGTACTCTTAAAATAGTTTGAAAATACTTGCGGACCATGTATGAAAGAAGAATCTATGCAGCATTAAAATATGCAGAAGATTTAACTCACTGAGAAGGAGTAGAAAGATAAGAGGGCGAATCTGATAAAGATTAAGCCTTTCTAAGTAACAAACATACTGTTTCAAGAGGCTCAGGAGTCTTATATATAGCTCTGAACCTTATTTTAAATTTTGGTCTAAATATATTCAGATGCAGTTTAAATCAACTAATGTTAGTAGAAAATTATCTAGCAGTTTCAAAAGATTCTGTCCCTTGGTATATCTCCCTGGAGTGTTTATAGTGAATTGTGTCTCTTGCCAGCCTCATGCAGGTAGTTGATTCTGCTTTTTGTTCAACCACAGCATTTTTGTTCAGAATTGGTCCTCTTTCATCTGTTCTAGTCTGAGTTAATTTTTATCCAACTGCAATTACTAGAATAGTACATTATATTTTAGAGGAAGTATCACAAATTTGTAGTTCATACTGATTTCTTTCCCATCTATTAGAAAACCAAGACATGTTGAAAATGTTGTTTGCAGCCATTTTATGAGCACCTTCAGCACTCAAATTTCTAATTTTCTCCTTACCACTTACAGTTGCTGCGCTCTTCATGTCCCAGTTTGTAACAGCAGTTATACTAGTACCTGAGTTGTTGGATTTTGAGTTTCTGAATTTCATCTTATTACTATTACTTCATCTCTTAAAACTCAGTTCATTCTGTTTTGATCTTTCTGTAATATCAGCATCTGAAGATTTATACCATCCTAACTGACCTTTATACCTACCACACTATTGTTTAGTACAAGTCTAATGGCAATATCATGCCTTTAGGTATTATTCTACCACACAATCACAAATCAATTAGGTTGGAAAAGACCTCTGAGATCATCAAGTCCAACCTATGACTAAACACCCCAATGTCCACCAGACCATGCCACTAATGCCACATCCTTAAACACCTCCTTAGACGGTGACTCCACCACCTCCTTGGGTACCAACCCATTCCAGTGTTTTAGCTCTTTATTCAAATGTTTCACCTTTTCTATGAAGAAATTTCTCCTAAAGTCCAACCTGAAACTCCCCTGGCAAAGGTTGAGACTATGGCCTCTCACTTCAGTTTGGTATCTCAAAAACTTGCAATTGGGCCAAAATCACCGAACTGGGGTGTAGACTGGCAATAGCAGATGCGATAGCAAAAAAAATTGCTGTCCTTCACCAGATTTGCTTGTGAGAGAAGAATGATGTCTATAAAACCTAAAGCAAATCAGCTTTGTGTAGGTGACATGTTATGATCTGCGTGGCAAATATCTACACAGAAGAGACGCCAGAAACATCCTGTATATCCTAACACATAAATGATTTTCATATTTGTAAATTTTCATCAACTACTACATTCAAAAAATCAAGCTAATCTAAAGGCAGAAAACTTGACTATCACCAAAACGGCACTTTGAACAGAATCTTTTAGAATTATAAAATTAAGACTGTTTCCTTTCTTTGCTGAACAGTCTTGAAAGCTGTGACTGATGACAAAAATTGGATACCTTAGTTCAGCTTTCTCTAAGTCCCTAATTTAAACCAGTTGTCCTGACTGTCTCTAATAAACAAAAGGAGACTACCAAGGGGTTATTAACTGCATTAAAAAATTAATTTATTTAAATGAATTTTTCTATAGCGATACATGTAAACGGTCCAATAGATACAACTGAACTTTCAGATTCCATTATTCACCCTTGCTTCTACAGTTTTAGCCTTAAAGGAAGAAATCTAATTAATTTGGCTATCAAACAAAGTAAGTGAATGTTACAGGGAGGCACTGATGAATCTTTAGTTATGAAATGTCAGGTGAGGATTTCTGTAGACTCACAGAATGGTGTGGGTTGGAAGGAACCTTAAAGATTGTCTAGTTCCAACCCCTTCTGCCATGTACTTGATATTTCTAATGGAAAAAAAGCATGTGGGTGCTCTGTATTGAAGGGCAATAAATGAGGCTGTTCCTGTGTTGAAGTATGGCAAAGGTAGTTGGTATGCCAACAAATCAATAACAGCTGACAAAATGCACCAAACTACAGAATAATCTAATGTATAATGGACATCCTAAAAAAAAAAAAATTATAAAATTTCTGCCTTTAGAAATTTTTAGTACTGATTAAAACCAGGATTCAAGTGACTGACAGTTACTGAGCATTTAGAAAAAACAACTAATCTTAACAGATTTTCAAGTAAGCATTGAATAAAATAGACAGCCCAAATACTTTTATAATATTCGAATAGCTTTTTAGTGGTAGATTCCTTTTATAAACACAGTTTAAAACATTAAAAAACAATTTTTCCAGTATTTTTAAATCACTATGACAGCTCACTGGCTTTACACCTCAGAAATTATTGATATCAAAGTCCTTTTTCTCTGTGCTATTGTACTGTAAGGCCTTGAAACAAACTGAAGGAATTGAGGAGCTTTGACTTCCCTCTTGTCCTTCACTTTGCTGAGCTCAAGGCTTTATTTTCTGATTTTTATTTACTTTCTAGTGAAGAAAAGGGAGAAAATCTTTCTGAAGTAGTTCAGAAGGACTAGGGGGAGGTTGAGGGAAGAGGCCTTGGGAATTGTTTCAAAGCATATAAACACTCAGTTTAACAATCTGCATATTCATGGAGTTTTAGGCCCCTCATTTCTCTGGAGGAGGTACCAGACAGACTAATTTTGAGGAAAAGAGGGAAGGTTCCACAGGGATCTTGTGCAGTGTAGTATTGAAGCTACCCAAAAGAAAATGCAAAATGTTATAAGGTAAAATAACATTATGTTGGGGTTTTGTTGCAGGTGTTTTTGTTTGTTTGTTTGGGTTTTTTTTTATGGAAAAATAACTTTCTTGGAGTGTATAAAAGTTAATGTTTTCATGAAAAATTTTGCTTTGTGGAAAGTGGGCTTGTTATGAAAAATATCTGCCTCCCAATCAAATAGCAATAATGCTCAGCTCTGGAGACGGCATGAGCTGTATGGACAGGGACACAACTGAAGGATGATCACACATCTGCAAACTGCACAAGGGGAGAAGCTTTGCCATATTAAAGGCATGAGATTTTCTGCCTCTTTCTCAAAATTTTTCAACTGCATGGCGGACTTGGAAAGCGAAAAATCAGGGATCTAATCACAATCTAATAAATATTCAGGAAACTTCAATTTCTAGTTAAACATTAAACATATAAAAAAATTTTCGATTTTACAATTGACAGTAATGTCTACTACACTTACATTTGGCATTCAGCTGAATGTTGATTTTTCACTCAAATTACATTGAGGAAAAAATTTTTAGAAAAACCAAACTGAAGTTTCATCCAACAAAAAATTCACAGGTAATTAATTTTTAAGCATCATGTCTGTATTTCATGTTTTGAAATTTCTTTCTGCACAGAAGGATAACTGCAAGTGCAATGAATAACTACTGGAATATTATAAAGGAGAATGGTTTTTCTCCATACGATAAAGAAGTAATATCACTTTTTAAAAACAACCTTTCAGCAACATATACGTTTTAAGAATAAAGGAATAATATTTTCAAAATACTGTACAAAGATCCCAGAATGAAATAATTTCCATTTAAAGATACTGTTTTGGAATAAAACATTGTGCACTTTAAGAGCAGCTACATTGCTAAAAAACTTTATAAGATGTTTCAATTAAACTCTATTCTATTATGCAGTGCTGTTAAAATGGTACATACAAATTACATTATTCCCCCAAAAAAGAATGTGTCTTTCATATGGCACATATATCCCTTTATATGGTATCTTTCTCTTTCTCATATAAAAGAGTGAATTACTTTGCTTTTTCACTCAATCATTTTAAAAATTAGCTACTGGATTGTTTACAATCTTTTAAAATTATCTCAACCCAGTATTCAATAGTGACAATTCCCTAGTTGAGTGCCCAGTTGGATGTTTGAATATCACATAATATTGTTCCAGTTAGCTAAATGAATAATCTAATCTGTATAAGTAAAAATAATGTTTAGGAAAAAAATCCCTAAGGCTTCTCCCAGGAAGAATTTGAATAATATTAGACAATCATAGACACCAGGCCATACTTTTCTCTGCTTGCAGGAACTTCCAATCTAACATCATAAGTGTGTTCTATGATAAAATAATAATAAAAGACATTAAATTGCAGATTAATGGGAAAGGAATGAGAATCGTATAGCTTTTATTTATTAATGGCTATTTAACAAATTTTCAATTTTTCTTGTCACATTTATTCTGAGAACCTGGTATTTTTCTCTTCTTTAACTCCTTAAAGTGCCATCAGCTAGCAGCATTACTCCTGACACACAGTGGTGTAAATGAGGTAAAACTCGTAATCCTGCTCAAAAAAAGATCGGCAGCCCTATTTCCAGCCCTGCCAGTGTTTGACGGTGGGAATCTGGGCAGGGCATGTAGCCACTGCAGGATATTGTTACATGCTTCCTCTCTGTCTGATACTGCAAACCGTGCAGTAATGAGCCTGTCATCTGTCATCTGACTCTGCAGTCATTGTCAGCCTCTCAGTCCAAACCAACTGTTCGTGTGCCTTGACTTGCAGTTAAAGAACCACACAGTAACAGACTGGGTCTGCTGCTCTCTATTAGGTGTGCTGATGACTGTGGCCTGGAGCTCAGCCACCAGCAGCTGGAATAAAGTGGAGAACAAAATCACTGATCATCTCTCTTCTATCATAAGGAAATCCTGCCTCACGAATGAGGACTCCCTATTACTGCAAGCACCTCACATTATGTAAACACAAGGACCTGATGCCCTTGTGTTAGGATCTGAATCGTTTTTAGATTACTGGGGGACAGAAAGGAGAGAAAGGCCAAGAATACCTTTCCAAGCTAGAAAGAATTCTGGATAAATATTCCTAAAAGGTTTAAGCTCAAAATCTGCTTAATTTCACCTGCTTAATAAAAGCATTATCTTCAGCAGCTGTTAATACGCATTTCCTATTTGGAGTGCTCATTCTCTTCCATAGAACAGTTTTTTCACCTGTACAAGAGTGGGCTTGTCAATTCTGTCCTAATAATTAAAAATAATCTCTTTTAGGCTACTGCTTCACATGTTCTAGAGGGCTTCAGTTTTCAGGCACTTGGCCATAGAGACTCTTGCTCTCTAATGGAAATTCAACTAGAAACTAAAAAACACTGCTGTGCCTCTTGCAAAGGTCACTCTAAGTCTGGTGTTTGTATAGTTCATCCTTTTATACTCCTTTTCATCCTTTCTTTGACTGGCATTATTAGGAAAAGAAAGGAAGGTTTTGCATGTTGAAATATCTCCAAGCTTCAAATGGGGACGAGACCACAATTCTGGTCCCTCTCTTGCATGTTTCCCCAACCACACTGGAAAAACAAGCTATTTCCATTTCAGAAAGACCTCTTATTTATGCATGGTCCTCTGGCACACAATGGCTACTTCATGAGCCAGCTGAATTTTTTACCTGACCACCAAGGCACCAAAGGACACTCTCTAACCAAATACTTATTCAGACCTGAAGTTAGCACTAACTTTAACACACAGGATGATTACCTGTGATGATAATTCATAAATGAGTAAGCCCAGATGGCTTTTAAATGACCAGAGATCTGTCTGTATTCAGAAAAGACACCAAATAATACACATGCCAGTCAAAGATTTGGTTATCTTATTTTGGTAGTGGCAAAGTAATAAGCTCACCTGCCCATCCTACAGTCACTGAAAGCTGAATTTATTAGGGCTCAAGAAATATTTCTACAATCTGCTTTCTTTACTGCTACTTTACTTAACATACAGATATTTGCACATAAAGAAAAAAACAGTTTATAATCAAACACAAATCTAAACAAAATTTAAGTATTGCTACTGAATAGTATGTTAATGGTAAGTTCGTTTTTATAATTCTTTATCATGAGATGGAACTGAAGTGATTTGTTTAGCCTAAAAGCTCTCATCTGTTTACCATCTATTTTTCACTAATTACCCCCCAAAGAGTGCTGTTGCTTACAAGAATGCTTTAAACTGTCATTTTAGTTACAAGCAGTAATTAAACATTTCCTTTCAATTGCCACAAAATACCCAATCTCTTATTACTGTTCCTTTCAATTAGGGTAATTGAGAAATTAATTAAGTTATAGGGAGATTTCTGAATAGGATTTGTTTACTTAGACTGTTCTTTGTCTTTCACAAATTTGCGTTTTACTGCTTTCAAAAGGGAGGTGAGCAGGATGAAAACCAGGATCAGTTCCTCTCTTCCCAGAGGCAATGACAGGACCCTGATTTAATGAAACAACAATCAAAGCCCCAAGGCATGAGAAGAAAAACATCTCTCCTCCATGCTACTCTTGCTGAAACTGTATCAAGTCTAAGGCAAGATGATTTTCTTTCTTAATGAGAAAGATACTGTAAAGATGACAACTTATTTAAAAATATCAGATATGCTGTAATGGCCTCCTTAGAGCTGTCAGTTTTCAAGTGAAATTTAATACCTATCCTGTCATCTTGTACAATTTTCTTTATCTTTTAAACAGCTTGAATTTTTTTTTCCTCTCCTTTTACAATATACTGTGCCAGTAAGAAAGAATATACATTAAAATAAGTGCCTAGAGGGGAGGATCAGGAGACAAAAGGAGTTATTCCCCAGACAAGGAACTAGGGAAGCAAAAGAGATCAGCTCATCTCTGCTAGGTCACTTCTTCATTCAGTTCTGGGCATGAGCAGCAGTTTTTGCAGCTCCAGGATCCACGACGGGGTCATCTGGACATGGGCACTGAACACACATTTGTCAATCATCTATTTCCACTCCGGCGTAAGTTTTTTGGAGATGTGTGTTAAGTCTGCTTATCACACTGGTTTCCTCTGGCATGGGCTTTGCCTCAACATATTGAACCTGCCTCACAGAAACATTGCATAATGCTAAATTCCATGTGTCCCACAATGCATTTTGCTAAACTGGCATGCTTATTTGTGAGCATCTCACCCACAGTAAATCCTGTTTTATTTGTGAGCATCTCACCCACAGTAAATCCTGTTATTTCAAGAAGCAAATTGAAGTAGCAATTTAGAAATGTAATATAGAAAAAGGTATAATTAGGTTGGAATTATGTAACTTTGTATCTATTGTTTAATGGTTGCAATGAAAAGGAGAAAGAAAGAAAGTTTTATTAACAGTGTAATTGTTACATCTGCTTGGTGTTGTGCCAACAGCTATGCTACTAGCAGCACCAGCACACACAATACAGGAACACTGGCACAATACAGCTGCTGATCCTGGTAATTTTATCTCTGATAAAACCTAATTATGGCTTCCCAGTTCCTTTTGTATTAATTAGTGAAAAATGCCAATTCATCAAAAAGAACTTGCTTTTTTAATGCACCCGTTTTCACATTTTTCACTTCCATGTCAAGATAATTGCATGGCAGTAAGTTTATCACGCATGGGAAGGTCTGTTCAAAGCTAAAGGGAAAAATCAAGAGATTCTTCAGTAAGTCAGAGTTACTGCTAACTTAAAGGATGTATTGCTTTTCTTGACCTCTGATCAGAGACCCAAACCTGGCCTTCCCTCATTTCAACAGCAGTGTCTTAATGATGAGGAAATGGTTCCTCTAGGCTGGGCAGGGCATCTCCCAGTGTCTGTTCTACTTGTCTGTAATGTGTATCAAGATATAGACAGAAAGTTCTCTTGTTCCTTGTAAGGATAAAAAATAGCAATTGGGATGATCACATGTCACCTTCCTTTTCCAAGAATGCATAATCACTTACATAGAATTAAGGTGGTGGGAAACACAAAGAGTCATCCCTTGCAGATACTACTTATGGGGAAGAAAAGCCTACACAGGGCCATTGGCTGCAATTCATCCACCTCCCTGCAAGCATTTCACATGTAAACACCTGAGTCAATGTCAGACAAACGCATCACTAAGATTTTTAAGACCCACAGAAGTTTAAAGAAGACTAGATAACCTCTGCTCTGGACAGATAACCTCATTAATATGATTATTACTTTACAAACTATTGTTTAATATCTGCAGTGTGAAATTTTGCATATTTTATTTGAGCATACATCTAGACACCACAGCATGACACAAAGAGCCCTTCCACTTATAAATGAGACTTGAAAACTAAGACTCTTTGTCAAACTGTTCAGGTCTCCAGCTTCATCTAAAAGACTGAGTTTAACACATAGTATCACACAATATTCATACGTTCTTCACCAATAAATGCAACAGTCTTGACCAACTCTCTTCATCTGGCTCTTCATCTTCAGGTTCACAGCTGTTTTGTTTCATTCCTTCTTCTAAACTATCCATAATCTTCTTTTTCTTACCTTACTTTTTTGTAGTCTTGAAGTGTATACACTTCAGAGACATTCTTAGAGAAATAAATTTATGGCATCTGAAGGGTTCTCTGAAAAATGACAGCCATGGAAGGAAAGTAATACTCCAAACAACCTTTCATACTCTCCTGAAGAGCGTCATTATAGACCTGATGGTTCCAGAGGAATGACTGAGCAGCAGGATCTATTCTCTTTTATTCCAGAATTATGGAACTTAGTCACTAGGTACAGGAAAAAACATTTCAATTTTTAATGTCTTAAAGATAAATTTTAATTAGAATAAAAATGAGGTATATATAAGAATTACAGGCTCTATCAGGGACGGAAAAGCCAATGACAGAGTTTTCAAAGAAATAGACTAATGATTCTTGTAATAGTTCTGATTATGAATACATAGTTCAATGCACTAACCATTGATCACCCAAATGCATCAAATCTTACATAAAGAGCAGGTCTTATTTTTTATTCTCCAAAACAATGCAAAAAGTTCTTAGTAATAGTGGATTGCTTCCCACATGTCTATGGAGATTTAATTCTCAAATTAATATTAATAATACTGTATTTCTGCGCTGATCATTTCTGCAGAAATATTAAGGAAAGTATTGTATTCAGTATAGCTGGGTTCATTCAAAAATGAAGTCACAGAGCTGTAACTGTTAAAGAAAAAGAATGGAGCTTCTGTGAAATAATACCTTTATGTTCCTTTTCCCCTTCTTTCAGAACGAGAAGGAGAAATAGAGAGAGCTTCGACAAAGGGGGCAAAACACCTCTAAGATGCTATGGAAAAACCATGAAAGGAGTAAAAGGCTAATAAAGGGTTCTTAAACATTTCTACAAACAATTCTAAAGACCTAAAGATTCCTCATAGTTTCTTCCACATAAAGGAATATGGTTTATGAAGTGCATATTTATTTCTTCCTATCTTAAATATTTTAGGACCATCCTGCTCAGCATCTGAAATTTTAGCAAAATTTACCTTAGTTTAACAGTCAAATAAAGGATCCTTTATTTCCAGGGCAAGAGAAGCAATTTGCACTCTAGCACCACTGGCTGTATGATAGTCTGCCATTAATACTGTTTTTCAGGGCCAATTGATAATTTACTTCTATTCTGAACTAGTGCCTCAAACACCATTACCAGTGCTGACAATGGTGTCTCATGGAAAGGCTGCAGTGCAGGACGCTGCTGAAGCTGAGGAGGCACCTGAATAGCTCTGCCAAGGAGGGTTCTTCTTGGTAGACAATGCAAAACACTTGATTTTGTTTTAAAAAAAAAAAGTTTTAGAAAGTGG
>VXBQ01017258.1:62806-85057 GCA_013400175.1 Phainopepla nitens | reverse complement strand
ATCCCTCAACACAAGCTCCTCTGTTGATCACAGTTTGGCCCTAAAACAAGTCAACATCCTCTATCCCCTGATGCAGTCCCTGTTTTTTCCTTCATCCTCACTTCCTCACACATTCTTTGGCTCCTGCCATTTCAAACTGGCTTTCCTTTGCAGGCATACCATAGGAAAAAGCCAGAGATGTCTTTCCACTACCTGTTACACTGACCAGTCATCCTCTGGGGCTCTCTGCCTCTATTTTCCTTTGAGTTAGCCTTTTGGGTTGCCTCTGGTGTCGGTGGTACTCCTAGCTGAGGTGGGGCCATCTCCATCTTCTGATGCTTTCTGATGATGCCCAAACATGGGCTGAATAACATCTATTGCTGTGCAAGAATAAAGCAGCAACAAAGACAGATGGACTCTTCAGCCAGGTGATCACCCACTCCTCTCTTTTACTTACATTCCCTACTGAATCAGGGGAAACAAAGGCCTATGCCTAAAACAATTTTGAAAAATTAATAGGGATTGGGAGGTATCCTATATAGATGAATTAACTCCATAAATTCTAGTTACCAGCTCCTTCATATGCCTAATAAGAAACACCAAAAGACTTCACTTCTCATTTAAAAAAATGCTCAGCGTTTTTCTCAAAAATTTATAAAATTACTTTTACACATACATCAAATCCTGAAGTAAAGTTTTGCCTGAAGCAGGCATCCAGTGCTGCCCATACTAAACAGCATCTGACTAACAAATATTTAGTCAAGAAGGAGATTGTATAAATACTTATCTGAAAAGTACATTACTAACCCCAGCCTGTGAAAACATAGCAGTGTGAATTTTTATTTCAAAAGTCCTTTTACTAGACTTAAGAACTAGCATTTAGGAAAATGTTTTCTGAAGGTTCTGGTTTTTTTGTTTTNGTTTGGAGGTTTTGGTTTTTTTTTTTTTTTTTTTTTTTTTTCATTTGGCAGCAGAAGATGTAAAAGGTAGGTCTAGTATGTTTTATGAATACAAATGGAGATAAAAGCATTCTACTTCTATATTTATTACTGCTTCTCCTCTCTAATAAAAGTTTCTTGAATTAGTGTTACAATATTTTTTCTAGGTTAGTAGCCACTTGGATTAAACTGTTAATTTAGCACACAAAACAATACAAAAGGGTTTTTAAAACATTAATTTGCACAGAAAATGTTTTGGTCCTTCTGCTATCCTCTGCACTCCAAAGCATTTATAAATATTGCATGTCTTATTTATACGCATTATTATGCTCTCAAAGTATACATGCGTAAACTACTTGAATATTGAGAAACAGGGTGAGGTTGGGAAAAAACTATAATTTTCAAGTCAATATAAAAATAATCAATCCTTCTTTCTTCCCTTCTTCCCTAACCAGGTAAAGGAAAAAATCCTAATCTGTCACAGAAAGGATTATTTTCTCACTCCTAACATTATATTAGATAATATTGACTGCTATTTCCTTCTACCCATCTACAGGACATAAGCACAGTAATTCTAGTGCAACTTTGATAATTTGCTACTTGCTATACCTATCGGGTGTGAATCAGAGTATTCTCCTGCAAAATTTGTAATTTGTGCTGTATTTGAACAGAAAGTTTGAAGCCCAAAACTTAGTTCCTTTCCTTGTTTTTCGTTTCTCTCAGTTTTTGTTTTGGTTCGGGTTTTTTTTGTTTGTTTGGTTGGTTGGTTGCTTTTTGTCCTGATCTATTTATTGTGGGAATCTATGGTAATTACTGTGGAAAGAAAGCAGACTGTGTGTAAAATCTGACTTTGGAATAACTTCATGCCTTCATAGCTAATTTTATGTAGTCATCATGAACATGGTTGCAATTGTAATGAGCTTGCTCTGCAGTTTTATATGGAAAACTGCTAGAAACCTAATCCATAATGCAAGACAGCAGAACACTTTATAGGTAAATTACCCACAACACAGCAATAAATCAAAGACAGTCCCATCTGTCATTTTGGAAGCAGTGGGAGTCTATTACAGTTTGGCACAGGTATGATGCAGCCGGGTGGAGAGCACTTGGCTTGCACAGTATCTGCTGCAAGGAGGGACCAATCACCTTTTCAGAGATGAAAGGCAAAAATCACCAGCCCAGTTACCCCAGCAAGACTGGTCCTAATGAGAAGCTGAAACACAATAATGAAGTATCAGGACAAAAGAGGACAGCAGTCTAGTGAGAATGTTCTGACTAATTTACATTTCTCTCCAAAGTCTTCCCCTCAAACTAAACATAATATTCAGTTCAATTTGTAGAGAAAAAAAAAAAGTTTGTTTTTTTTAATGTTGCATCATTAAAGGTGAGTAACTTCTCATTTTTGATTGGGAGAGGGAAAATATTTTTTTCCTTACTTTTTTGCAGTGCTATTTATCATCCTTTCCCATTTCAAAAACTGTGAAGATTAATGTCAATATCACAAGTATGTACAGCAAAAATCCAGGTAATTATTATAAACAAAAAACTGATAAAGATGAGAAAGAGAAAGCAAGCGATAGCAGTGAAGGCCTTATCATGACATAACAAATATTTTCATGCTCAGTGAATAAGCTTCTGCCTGCCCAGCCCACACTGGTTCTCATGGCTGTGATTTTACATATTCATTTATATGTCAGTGTGTTGATTTCATGATGGCCTTAATTATGCATCAAGTTAAAAGATGTATCTAGATAAAAGAATTAATGTACCTACCAGTTCTATTATGTGCATGCTCTATCAAGTAACAGGAAGCATCCTGTGAAATTAAGTATCTGAACAGATTTTTCTGAGATGCAGCTGTTTTTTCCCTTTCAGACTGTTTTGCTATTGAGCGATACCAAGTATCTTTTAATAGCTTCCTTTGTTCTAATAAATCTCACTGCTATCTGCAGGGACCAAGAAGACTCACAGAAGCCAGGAATACTACATCCATCCACTTAGCATGTGACCTTATGCCAAAACGGCATAAGATGATTCAGAAATAATCCTAAAGGCCACACTTACAAACCTTTTTCTAACTACAAGGCACCCTGGACTTCCAAATAAAATCACAAATCTGGGAATTATAACTACCAGAAACAATGCACAAATACTGTGGTATGCAATGACTCCCATTAATGTCTAAATATTTAGGGAATACTGAAGTCTCTTGTTCATAAAACTGCGCTGACTATATGGCTTTTGATAAAATCAATACTTAGTCCTGAGGTCCTGACATTGTACAAAACTGTTAGCAGCTCTTGTACTCGATCATTCATAAAACACTTCAAAAATTCTTTACTATTTAAAATACTGCACTGTGGGACAAAATGAGTAATTCCTTTGGGGTAGCAAGTATACTGTAGCACTGCTGCGCAGAAAATACAAGGCTCACCTTCTTCAGCAGTGACATGACGTGACTTATTGCTAAAATTATCTTTATAAATGAAAATAGGCTATTTTAAAGCAAAAAATCACAGAACATTTTTGTGTTACCGTATTGTCAGACTTTCTAAAAACTACTATCAGCACCAGAAAAGCATGACTTCCATTTTTAAAAACCATGTGTAAACTGTGAAAAGCTACTGAACTTAGAAATCAGTACTGAATGAGTACTTTGCTGCTCAGATCAGACCAGATCCAGGAATAAAATTCTCTAACTGCACTATTTCAAGTTCAGCTGTGTGTCTAAAATGCAGGTCCTGCAATTTTCTGTTTGAACATCTGCTCAATTTAAGACAAAGAAAAACCCCAAAACATTAAACTAAATTTTCAAAGATTTTTATGAATCGCATGTAATATCTAGGCAATGGAAACTTGTTTATCGTTTTCACTCTATTTCATCTGACTCGAGTCCAGCATGGATATTTGTATTTAGCTTAATAATAAACCGCAAGCTGGTGTAAGCCCAGTTAAATAGTGATGTGGTCTTGAGTTTGCCATAGCACTTCCTTTCCTATAAATTTCCGTCATGGCCAGAGCAGCCATTTCCCAGATTCATGTGGATATACACAAATCCCTGATACTTACAGATGACATAGTTACAAATATCTAAAATTTTCCAAAAATATTTCCTAAGAACTGAAGAACTTGGCATCTGCCTTGTTGACTTTCAGTTTAACCACCAATTGCTTGAAACTCAAGAAAACATGGAAGTGCTGTCTCCCATTCCTCTTTAAAAAAATGCAGAGGTGCCACTGCCTGAATGAGTGGCTACCAAGTCTTGATTTACTCTATGGCAGAGCTCTTCACTGTACCCTAAAGCAACTGCTCAGAGAAGGAAGCTCAGAGAGGTTGCCTTCAGTCTTGGAAGGGAGGACCTCAGCTGTGTCACTGCCCAAGGTGATGGAGTACACACCACAGCCTCCTGGATGGGCAGGGAAGTGGGAATGTGTTCCACCCACAGCTCCCCCAGAGGACTCCAAGGCACTGCCACCTCTTGCAATGCATGCTGAGTATCTCCCCATGGCCTGCGGGGGCCATTTACATATCCAATTAGATATCCAAACTGGAGCTGTGAGGGACAGACTTGAAAAGCTGGGGCAAGGCCTCATGCTGCAAAATCTAAAGCTGCCCTGCTGCCCTTATTCTGTTACTCCTTTTTAAATATTTCTTCTGATGCTCAAGAAATGAAAAATGGGCAATCTGAGCTTCAAATCCCAATACTCTCAATATAAAAATGCACAATATCACATAATTGTGCAGTACTTGCTTACTACTTAAAACTTACTGTTTGCTTTTAAATTAACTTTATATACAGCTATTGCTTTGCCTCTGTAAAAAAGTACACTTAAGTTCTTTTTTTTTCTTTTGAACTAGACTGATTTAACTGAAGACATGCTAAAATATCATAAATTAAGAGATAAAATAAAAGCAAAATATAGGGTTAGAAGTCCTTTGGGACATTGGAGACAGTTGTAATTTATTTTTCCTTTCCTATATGTATATAATTGAATTAAAATTTTTATGTTTCTCGTATTACTTGCAATTGGCAAAACTGGTCTTATTCTTTTTTCTTTTTTTGACACCTTGTGTGGTTTGAGTTCTATTACAGAATAAACAAAATATACAAAATGATAGCATAAGGAAAATGGATCACTAAAATAAAATTAAATAATAACCTCCCCAGCTAATACCTGGTATTTTATCGTGCCAATTTAACAATCTTTATCCTATGAGACAATCTGTAGGCTACGACAAATCTTGCTCTATTAACTTCCTGTTCCTGGGTATTTTTTACTTATGACAGAATGTAACAGAGAAAATATTAACCTATCTTCAATCACAAAAATTCTTTGACATTCACAGCATTAGGCGAACATCTTTCTAGGAAGACCTGCCAACTTTTAAAGGAAGAAATATTTAACTAATGATCTTCACCTCCTTGTCAAGTGACTGTTCATTTTGCCTTCTTTGTTTCACACTAGATTGTTAACAAGTTCAACATATGCATTTCTGGTTCTTTCAAGTAAATTTTGTCTTTGCAAAGGCAAAAATCTTTGAGATGTGCTGACTTCCTAGACAGAAAATGTCAAAGGCGTTGTCACTTAGAATATTGCTTTTAGTTATTACTCTTCTCTTTGACTTACACCAAAGTCAGGAAGGAGAATGGTAAGATGACATTGATTTGTTGATTTATTCAGTCCTTTTCTAAGGTAGAATGGTCTGTCAAACTTTATTACTGTAAAGAGGATTTGGATTCGGCATACCTGACTTGGACATCTCTCTCCTTTGTCACATATAAGGCGTTCACTAACTGATACCAGGATCTGATGTATGTATTAAATCTGAGAGGCATTTTTTTTCTGTGAGAACAGTTCGCTACTTCAGCAGAAAAAAGCCTGAACTTTGTCAGAGTAACCAGAATGTATCAATGCATTCTATTTTGTATCACTTCTCAGTATACAAGTTTACTGTCCATCTCCTACATCTGATGGCTTATTATCACTCTTAATTTTCTCTGATACATTTTGGTTTTGGCCCATAAGAGTAAACTTGTGGAACAATATTTGCTTCCTTACCATAGTTTGATTTCTCTCAGCATGCAATGCTTGGCACAGGTCAAATTCTTAGATAGTGTTTGACATTTGGCTTGATGAAATATCGTTCTTGTCTTCCTTTGTGTAGTTCTTCCATTTTGAACAATGTTTGTTCTAGTTTTACATACCTCGAGCTTTGGAAGGATCCGAAGGAGGGAGATTTTAGCAAATACTTTATTTCTGGCTGCTTTCAGTGTCAGAAGGACCAAAATTTTCCTTTAATTAATTGCATTCCACAGATACATTTATGATGTTATTAAGAGAAGACTCAAATAACAACTCTTTCTTACCTCCATAATCATTCTGTTGTTGTTAGCAATTCATGTTAATTTCAGTATTTTACATAATTTTTACAAGGAAAAAATGGAGCCAATAAATATACAACCCCAGATATATATGTCTAAAAAAAGAAGTAGATCCTTGCCCTTATAGTCAAAAAAATCAAACAAGTCTCACACTCCCCTGATTTTTTAATTTCAGAAGAAAAAAAAAAAAGCAATGCATTATGCATAAAAAGGAATAATGGAGTCTATTAAAGCTCTGAAATCTGTAGCTGGAATTTCATCTACCTTTTCCTCAGGTGTCAGGTATGTGAAATATAAACAAATTTTATCTGCCAATACTATAGAAAATATGATGACAAAATGGGTACCACAAAATGGTCTTTGAAATGCCCATTTATCTAGTTTGCAGAGTAAAAAGAAAAATATAGAATACTCTTTAAGAATTTGTAGTGATGACTTATAATTCTTATGGTATAACCAAAGATTTATTTTAAAATATGATTAAACTATGATAAAGAAATGATTAAGAATGTACCGACAAGTCTGTATAATTGTTATAGCTGATAATATACATCAGGGTCCAGAGTCTCAGAAATCAGTCGAAAAAAATTCTTTATTCAAGACAACCTTTATCTTTAGTTCCTAATAACCAGCATAAGAATAGCTTCCAGAAAATAAGAAATATTTTCTCTAAAGCATAGAAATATGCAACTTCTGGCTCATTTCTTCAATTTCTGATTGTCAATGCCATGGTATTCTTTACCTCTGAAGTCAGGAAAAAAGTAAGAAATAAAAACAAAAGGAGAAATTACTCTGTTAAGAATTGCAGGAGCTGAAAAATTCCAGACATTTCTATGCTAATGTTTATTAAAGTGTGTACATAAAATCAGAGAAAAAACAAATAAACAAAAAGTTTTGTTTGTGTGCACATAAAATCAGAGAACAAATGAATAAACAAAAAAGTCTGAGAGACTGGCTTTACTCAGGACAGTTTAAAATATATAGATATCTCGACACACGCACTATATTTCTGATGCTCAAAATATTGTGATATACTGCTGCAGCCAACAAGGTCTGAGGATAATAATTAAGATGAGATTTCAGGTGAATAGTGACATTTCTTCTGATTTCTTAAATCTGTATATATGTTGCGTATATATGCTGACGCTAACCTCTAATGAAACTGCAATCATACATCATGTCCACGGTTATGATATTTCTGTCCCACAGCTTCCTAGAAATGTCCCATTTGGATAAAATTACTTTCCTTTCTGTTCACAGAACAGACCCAATGAGCCAGTTGAGTTAGGTAACCTACCAGGATTAGCCCTTTGACATTATACTGAGATGAATAAGGGGGTTTCACATGGTCACTGACAGAACTCATTTGGTTTAAATTATCATCTCTACTCTCTTTCTAAACTTCTTATTCTCACTTACATTTTATGGCACTACAGTGTGTGAAATTTCTTGCTTGCAAACTTTTGAACAGCTGCTTTGTCAGCCACAAGCTAATTTTTCTGTCACTGAACTTACAGCTCATTCCGTATCTCTTCCTGTCTCTCATATATTGAACCCATGATCTTGTTGCAACTCGAGCTTAACAAAACTCTACGTAAACCCTTTTCACCCACACATTCTCATTTCCTCCCTCTTTGCTTCCTTTTAAAGAAAATTCCCCAATCCATCCTACTTCCCCCGCCGTCTCTTTCTTGCCCAGCAAATTGAGATCATTCCCCTTCATCCTCAGCAGATGCCAGGGTCACCCACTCAGCTATTTAGTCTCTGCCAGGTTTCTCCCTCAGGTTTGTGTTACATCATACTGTGACTTCCGCCCAGTTTGCCTTTCAGGACCTTGTTATGGACGCATGCCAAATACTATCGCTCTGGCTGTGTTTCTTATTTGCTGATGTGAACTTTGATTTCACTACTTTGCTCAGCTGACCTCTCCCCTGGCATGGCTCCTCCAGTTCCCCATTTACTGTAAAAACAAATTTTGTCATCTTTTAAGCACCTTAGTAATTCTGCACCTTCTTTATGTCCCTTCCGAGGTTCATTCTGATTCTTTCTTCCTTAACCCATCATTCCTAGCCATATCTTCCAGTTTCATACCTTCATGCACACTTGTCTCTGATTTTTATTACATAACTGACAGTTTTAATTAGTACTTACTTCAGAAAGATCCAACCCTGTACCCATTCATGTCTTTTAATTCCAACCTTACATGGACTAAAACAACCTTTTACTTCTGGCTTCATAAAGAACTCTCTTCCACTAATCTTTCTCTACTTTTCTCCCTTTGGCCACAATCCTTTTTGACCTTGAAGAGGACCTTACAGGTCATGGGTTCACATGTAAACAATACTGTTACTAATTAAAAGAAGACTTCTTCTGAGCACTTCTCTGAGGAGGTTACAAACAAAACTGATTTGGTCTGGTCCTCATTTCAAGGCCATTCTTTTGACATACTCAAGGGTGATCCCTGAACTGCACTCCAAAGGAATGACAGGAAATTGTGAAGACATGCCCAAGCTACCAAGGTCAAGGCCCTTGTTCAAGCTACCTACATCAAATACATATAGAATGTAGTAAAGGGGTACAAAGCAAGTTTGAAGCAAGTGACAGAGTTTTCACAGAAGAGTTTAAAGGAAGCTGGGCATCGAGAACTGGCTGCTCTCTAAGCAAAGTAGGTTCTTGCAAAAATATACTGAACTCATGGAGTTCTGAACCCCTTTGTGTTCAATGACACCTGCCATAGGATTCACACAGTACTAGATTATTTCTTGTAAAGTCATACCACCTTTTCCAGAATCAATACATCCCATTAATCCATTTCAGAACTTCAGGAGTTAGGAGAAAATGAGTTACCTTTTCTTGATATTGCCGTCGCGATGAATCCAGGGACTGAATGAGGGCAGTGGCATGGCCAACAAACATGGCATAACAAGTAGCCCCCACAATCATACTCAGCATCGTTATCCAGAGGTCGGACATGCTGACGGGGGCACGGGCTCCATAACCAATGCAGAGCATATGGCTCATGGCTTTGAAGAGTGCATATGAGTACTGCTTTCCCCAGGAATCGTTCTGCAAGAAAAGAGACAAGTGACTGAGCCTGCGAGCAGCTGGAGAGAAAATTACATTTGTAGCTGTTTAGTGGGATCATAGATTGCTGCCTCTGAAAGAGTAGTCTAGTAATGTATCCTCTATGTTTGAGAAGAGATATTCCTTCTAAATTAACTGTTAGATAAAGTGTCAGAGATTCTGAAAATAATACTTATCACACTGAGATGAAATAAAACTATTTTTTATACATGATTGTATTCGTAAATGTGGGTGCTATCCTAATTACAAGGAGACTAAAGGTCAATTTTATTTTACAGCCTATGGCAGATGGATTAGAAAAAGCTGAGTACCCAGACTTATCAAGCACAAGAAGGTGGTATTTTGTTTTAATATGCATGTGGATACTCCTATGGTCCAATTTCTTTCTTTTTGTAATTGTCAATTTTAACACACAACCATATTTACTTACTAGCTTCCTTTCACTTTTCAAGGACAGAAAAAAAATATTATTTATTGTAATGTCTGTTTATTCTGATTTTTTTTGTTTGTTTTTGTAATAATGTGTTTATACCAGAATAATCCAAATTGAAGTCTGTCTATTCTGCATCATAGCAAACCTATGTTCATAGTCACAGCCTGCAAAAGTCAGCTCAAAAAAAAAAAGTGATGCCTAGGTCTTGCATTTCTGATGTGCAGCCCCCTCCCAGTCTCTCTGGTAGATTAGAAGGACATAACTTCTTGCTCATAAGCTTTTAAAATTGCAAAGATGTTGGCAGCATCCTCCCTTTAGCTTTACATAAAGACAGTCAAAGGGGCTGTTCCTAGCAAAAAGCAGACACCTTAACATACTCCAAAAAGCTGTAGCACTCCTTGTCAGATTTTTCTGTTTTCCAAGCCAAAAGAATGAAACAAGAACAAGGAGACAGAGTGTTTGCAGACACTCAGCACACATGGGAAAACACAGTATTTACCACAAAAAGAAATGAGAACAAATTCAAAAATAAAGGAGGAACTGGGATGACAGGAGAAAGATTAGTCAGTTATACAGTATAGCGTCCAGTATACAAGACCAGAAGTAATAAACTTATTAACACAGATCTCCAAATCAGCAGTAGCATTTATATAGAAAGTTTATGTATGACATAACAGTATTTGTGTCTCTCGTCTACCAATAAAAGGTGTACTCAAATGCTCCAATTTCTCGAAGAGCTGCAAACTTGCTTTCTTGCCTTTTAAATGCCAAGGTTACTAACTATCCTTGTGCTTCATATCTATTAAAATGCTTTTTCTAGACCTCCTATTAGCCTAAATAACTGGTAACAGAAAAGAAGCTGCCAATTGTAGTATTGCAGATGACATAGCTAGTACTTATTCACTAATGTAATAATTTAAAAATTAATGTTTTCTCTGTACTTAACACTTATTTCATGCTGTAAGTCAAATATTTTCAGATTTGTGAGCTGTTGCTTTTTCACAAGTTAAAAATAGCTAAGGAATAGGTTTTGAGTGTCTACACTTGAAGAAGAAAAAAAAAGAAAAATGAAAAAATATCTTAGATAGCTGGAAGCCAGGTAGGTTTCAGTGACTAATAAGGAAGTAAGTTTCCTACTGTTTCAGGCCTTTAAAAAGTACTCAAAAAATGAATGAATTGAAAAAGACTCCCCAAAAAATCTCCAGTTCAGGACTGAACTATCCAGTCTGAGCACAGAAGCTCCTTCCTGTTGGGGTCACTGCAGGTATTCTAAGGCAAATACCCTATTTCTCAGGAAAGCAACTTAAAAAAATTAAGGCACCGTTTATTTTGAAGACCTTTCCCTCCAGCTGGCATCAAACTCCATGTGCAGAAATAACTAATGAGGAAATTTTTAGAGATCCATATCAAATTCTTTAGCGGTTGTGCTTTATATAGATTATATTGGGAAAAACTCCATGCTGGATGAAATATATCCAGGGGCTTTCAAGGCTACAAGTAGTGTTATTAAAGCCACAGTATTCATGAAGCTCTAAGATCAAATCTTCAGTTCTTCTAGGGCTCTGTGAAGTGGATCTTGCTCCTAAATTTATTAGCATAACAATTATAACTATTAAACAACAACAAAAAAAGCTAATCTTGATCTTGCCTATGAATATTCTCTCTCAGGTCCTTGGTGTGGAAAAGCTCAATTAAAATACTTTATATAAAACTGTATTTTTACACCAAAGTCTCTGAGTTAATCTGAACACTAATTTTATTAACTTGACTGAGATACTCTCCAGGTCTGTGAATCACAGTTTCAAGTAAAATACCACTGTTTTAAGAAAGAATAAGAAAATGGAAGTGAGGAGTAGTAATAAGAAACAAACTACAAAGAATGTTTCCTACTAACAGGATAACTGGGTGAGTGAAAAATAAATTAAATACTAGTAAAGAAGTACTACCAGAAGGGGATAAGTGGGAATAAGAGAGCTGTAATGACAGAAGAGGAATAACTAAAAATTTACAACAAAATAAACAAATATAAGTTTAACTACATCTGCCTTTTAGATATAGATATATATAGATATATATATGGATACATATGCACCGAGGTGTGATCCAACACCCCAGACAGCCTCGACTGTGCCTGAATCCAGAGTGGAGATCATGGCCATCTCAAATGGCCATTTTTTATACAAACAGCATCAGCTTTTACGGTGTACCTTATTATAGACAACGTTACAGGTTAGGCAGATTTCAGGCATTTGTGAATGGATGGTCCTGAGCAGCAGCTCCTCAGACAGGTAGAAAGGCTTTAGTGAAAGGAGAAAAAAAATAAATAAAGAAAGAAAAGACTGACAAAGCACCTGAATTTAGCTTGGATTTGCCTGAGGATTTTGTTGCCAAAAAATAGTTTACCAATGTGTTTCTTGTTTCTTTTCTTTAATAATGATGGGCTCTTGTAAAATCAGGTGCAAAAATTGGTCTTCTTAGCTTGCATGGGGATATTTTTTTAAAATACTCATCAGCAAATACCATTGTGAAGAATGAAGATTTCTGTACAGCTACTTGTGTTGTTCAATGATTTATTCCATATATAAACCACTTAAAAAGAACATTGATTCTAATGTCAAATCCTACACATCATATATGTTACAACCAATGTTACTAAAATAATAATTATTTAATTATTTTCCTATTAGCGTTGCATAACCTAAGGGTTTGGCAGGAATAAGGCTAACTTTGTTTCATTGTGAGGGGTTGGAATTTTCCACAACCTTGTTCCAACTTGCTGCTCTTTGCTGTTCAAAAGTGAGGTGTGATCATTTCTCTACTAGCCTACAATAGTATTTTTTTTTTAACAAGAAGTAATTTTGCACCTGCATCATGAAATTTTTGCATAACACATTCACAGATAATATCCCTCAGTTAATAAAAGACCATTCTATGAAATGGAATCCTGATTTTATACAGCTGTCTTTTCTATAATAAATCTTAAATATTAATATTTATATAATTCCACATTAAATGTTTCCCAAATGGCCAAATTCTGTTTTTAATGCATAGATTAAAAAAACCCAACAACAACAACAACAACAAATAAACAAGCTGAAAAAAATCACCTACCAATTAATAAAAAAGGCATTTAATTTCCTAGTTGACAATGGGTTGATCACTGTTTCCAGATTAGCAGTAATCAGTTTAAAATGTCTTAAATTAAATTACATTAATTTGGAAAAGCTATTAAAGACTGTAATTGTGAGAAATACCAAAGCTGTTTATCCAAGGATTGATTACATAATCTAGCTTGATGACATTAAGAAATCCTCACATTTGTGACAGGAATGGTCACTGATAATTTTCAATTAGTTCTGCAACTATATACATTAACTTTGCAGTTAATATATTAAGAATATATTAATTCCAGGCACTTCTGATCCTTAAAAATCTGTGTTCAAGCCTTTTCCTTTACCAAAGGATATTACACTTGGTCCCATAATTTCACATAAGACTGCTACAAATATCTTTTTGTAATATTAACTTTTCAACCTCAAAAGAAATAAATCCCAGATAGGCCACATGGCACCTTATAAGGGACAACAATAAAAGGCAAACTATTTTTCTAAGGGGATTAAAAAAGGGTTTCAATTTTACTATATAATCTACGGAAGTTTTCATCAGGAAATTTTGTTGTCATAAGACAAATCAATTCCATTCCCATATTGTAGTCATTCCCTCAGGCACAGCTTATCTTCCCTCAGCCATATCCTTGCACTGAGATATAAATTGATTTAGAAATCTCGTACCAAGGAGACTACTGCACAGACAGCAATGGTTTCCTTATTTTTGCCTCAGTCTCTTTTTTCTTTCACGTCACAATTACTGCAGGTGTCACAGAAATGGGTCTGTCAGTTTGCAAGGGCATGCTTTGTAATCATGGAGCAAAGACTGGCTTAATCAAGAGAAATGGTTTCTACAAGGATTTTGAACTCATCCTCATTCTCCTCTCAAAATTGTAGCAGAAGTAGGGAAGTAGCTGTCCCTCTCTGAAAGAATTTGTCTTATCACTCACACCCCAGTCTTTTATGCTCACCATTGTCTTCAGGTTCTTCTGAAAGTCAGTAGTATCTGAAGGAAGATCTTGACAGGACACAGACAGTTAGACTCTATCTTAGTAAATTAAAAAGTATCAGAAAGCATTTCCAAGCTCTAGAAGCTGGTTCACACAGTTTCACTTTTAGAAATGCCCCTGGTCTAGCACTGGCCCCCACAACATTCTCCCAAGCAACAGCAGTTGTACTTTGGGCTGGTGTAGGTGAGGAACCAGGCCACTGGCATGAGCTTGTCCTGTGCTGAAACCCAAAAAATATTTAATCTATGGACATAGTAGGTAGATCCTAAACCAGTTCTATCCCAGTGCCCATCAAAATTAGGCTGTTTAAATGTATTTATGACCATGGAGGCAGCTAAACTGTCCATAAGTAAGCCCTCTGGTTTTAGCATTGTCATGGAAAGCCATTGCACAAAATGAATGTAAAGGTTTTAGAGGCTGAAGAAAGAATACAGCATCCATGCCTGCATGGTGGCAGAGACTGTAACATAAGAGTGGCCCTGAGAAAACATCTGCCTAAAATCTGGGGGACATGAGCTACTGCTGGTCAAATTTACTGTAAAAAATTAGTCCTTTCCATCAGGAACTCAATTAAACTGTATTTATGTCTTATATAGCCATATATGGTTATATAAGTTATAGCTATATACTTATTCGCAAGTCATTATTTTCAACCATTTCTAGAAAACTTCTTAAACTGAAGAGTTACTCGTAATTTAACTAACCAAAAAGGCATGCTAAGAAAAGGCTATAGATGCATGTTAGCAAAATTTGGTATGTCTGACACAGCTAGAAAAAAGGCCACGTGATTCTTTGCCTGTGTCAACTAGTTACGGGAACATAATATGACAATAGACCTAGGCCTCTGTATTGAATCTATCATTTCCTCAGTAATCCATAAATATATAAAAATATATAAATAATACACAAATATATTATTAGAATATAAATATATATATAAATATATANTACATGCTTTTCCATCAGGAAGTTGCATAATTTTTTGCCTTTGGTATCATATAGTACCTTAGAATTGCACATAAGTTAAAATCTCAGACAGGAAATTGAAGAAAAATATCATCTCAGCATTTCAGATTTTAAAGACGTTGCTTGAATTCACAATGAATAACCAAGCTGGACAATGGAAAAGGTGTCCAATATTTACTGTTTCAAAGTCCACACAATGCTGAATGCACTACCATGTAAAACCTCTTGTTCTTATCACAGCTATTACTACTATGAATATATTTGTTCTCTAAAACTAGTAAACAAAGGCAAGGTGGGATCTGACTTGGAAGACTAAAAATCCCAGTGTTCTAAAATCCTTAAGAAGTGCAAGGAAGAAGAGCCTATTTTAGGAAGTGTGCAAGTACGTATGATTCAAAACAGAAAAACCCTGAATCGGTAAGCTCAGTGAAATAAGCAGATGTCTTCAGAAACTTCTGAGCATTTCTCTCAGCTGATACGTGCACAGATAACAGATGGTGTAAGTGACTCAGCATATACTTCAAGAGCTGTACTAGCAGGAAAAAAATTAGAAATTGTTTGGCATTGCTTTCTAGAGGAAAAGAAGTTTGACTGGAGGAGGAATGACTAAATATTATATATTTATTCTGTTCAGAGTAGTTACATGACTTTGCTGTCATTACAGATTGTTCATTTTTTGAGGCTATGTCTTTGGCACTAGCCATCAAACAAAAACAATGTAGCATGGCAGATCTTTTATTCTGATTATTTTTCCTGATGCAGAAAATACCGAACATTTATCTGCTAATACACTCCTGCATTAAAAGCAAGTAGCCAGAGTGTCTATTTGTGATCACCTTGCTGGGGTAAGGATGAATGATTTTCTTTGAAGAATAAGCGTGAAAATTCACAGCAACAGAAGAGCAGACATTTGGTTTATGCACACGGTCTGGTCTTTCACTTATATTTGAGTTATTATGTTCAAACAAATAGGCCCATTGCATTCAAAGGGAAGAGAAGATATGCTCACAATTTCATAGGGGACGATACCCTATATACTGCTCAGTATTCTTAATTCTTTGTATCTGTGCATAGTTAAGAGATACAGTATTGAGCTTTTACAGCTGTAAATATAAAGTTACAAAACAACAAATTAAATCTTATGTGAAAAATACTTTTTCTGTTCTTTTGCCTGTGAATCAGCTCACTATGACTCATCCTTTTATCTGGTCATTGTGTTCCCTTAACTGAACCCAGATGACTGAAAAAATGACATTCCATTGCAAAGGATTATTTGAATAAGAATTTTAAGGGAATTTCAGCTTACAAGGATGTTAGAAAGCTTCTATAAAGTTTAGAGTGAAAAATACTAAAAATACAAACTATATTTTTTCAGCATGAAAATTTAACAGTGCTAGAAAACACTCCCCTAGTATGGAACTTGACTGTCTATACAAAATACTTTTTCAGAAAACTGTTCCTTTGGCTCAAGCCGATTAATACACTCCAGAACAGCTCCTGAACCAGACTGAGAGTTAGCAGAGGTTTACCTGAGGCTTCTTTGCCTTGGTAACTAGGAAATCCAGTTGCATGGAAGCAGGTTGTGTAAGCAACTGACTTCCAGGAGAAAAAACGGACCCAGGCCTATTTAATCTACAGTATCCGTACAGCCCCCTAGTCAATCAGTCAGCAGCTAAGGGATGAATACTGGTGAAAAAATTCTTCCAAATTGTACCTGTTACTTCATCTCCTTCCCATCTTCTGGAAAAGCAAAATCAGAGTGCAAGGAAGCATACAGGTATTTTTAAAGGATCTGTTTCAGTTCCCTAAAGAGCTCCCACAGGATGTGAACTGCTTCTATAAGAGGGGTGTCAGGGAGCTCTTTGCCAACCAGTAATGACTTCTTTTTTATATGTCTGTTTTCATACTGATCAGAAGGTATCATCTTTAGCAAAAATTACTGCTTCTGGAGAGCACTCCTTCTCCCCTGATTTAAAATCAAATTCATTATTATATAACATATTTTTAAAAATAGTTGTTACAAATGTTTACGACTGAAACTGCAGACTAGTTACCATTAGTTATCAGTTTTTGGTGCTATGTCTTTGGCACTAGCCATCAAACAAAAACAATGTAGCATGGCAGATCCTTCCTTTTATTTTGATTAGTTTTCTTGATGCAGAAAATATCGCACATTTATCTGCGAATACACTTCTCCAGTGAACAAAGTTCCTTACTGAAATTTATCAACTAAATTAAATATCTGATCAAGGCAGTTGGCTTTTGTTTTCCTTTGTCGTAATGCACTGAAATTTTGATTATGTTCAAACCACTCTGATTTTTTATCCCGAAATAAACTTTAGTGCCATTGTTTACAAGGGACTGACTGGAATAAATATACACTGCCTATAAATGGAAAAATATGTTCTAATCACAGTAAGTATTGTGTGGTCACAATAAGTGATTACAAATGTATCGACAGGTTTCTTCTCAGCAAACAATCCATCTTAAAAAGAAACACTTTCTTACAGGAAAAGAAGAAAGAAAAACTCAATACAATGCATATCTAATAAGAGAATAAATAAAGCCTTCAAGGAAGCATTTTTGATGTGCAACTCCGTTCATGAAATAGCTCTGTTCAGGAGAGGTAAAAATTCAGTGTGCATTAAGGACATATCTCTATGTTCTGCTCCGTTGATTTGGTGAAAGGAGCAGGATATAATGTAAAACAGTTTACTTAACAAGCCTCAAGTACCATTTATGAAATGCTTCTGCAATGCAATCACCGAGAAAAGCTTAGCATTTTTAACAGTAGCTATCTAGATAGTCAAGAATAGGCAGATGATAATGTGGGCTTAATATAGAGCAGTTCTGGGAAGCAGTGGAAGGAGTGAAGTGACATAAACCCGACTCGTGACTCCACAGTGTACTGCTTTACTGAAAACTGTTAGGAAGAATCTACACCATCATAGACAATATTTGCAACCAATTTAGGAAAGGGAACTTGGTAGAAGGAGCTCAACCTCTCTACTATATGAACAACTCAGACTAGACAGCAAATTATAGTGAAGCATCCAATCCCAAATAAAATGATAAATGAAAATTATGGTTTTGGAAGCGGACACTGATTTTTCTGAGTGCTGTCACCATTCTCTTTGAATCAATGGGATTTTGAAGCTACATTAAAAAAGGCAGGAAACAACAAACCTCACAAGTGGCAGAAAAAGCTATCTTTAGGAAAAAGCCAGGCAAACTTGATGCATAATCTGGAAAGTACATAGACAGATATGCACAAAATAATAGCATCCCAATGGTTTCTCACTACGAATATTTCAAAACATTAAAACATTTTCCAAGACACATTTTCCTCCTTGTTCTATATATAGGCATACTATAGTTAAATACATTTCCTTTTGTAAATATTTTTAAGATTGTGTCCTTAGGGGAAAAAAAATAGTGGATTACAGTAGATAAAAATAGTCTAATACAATCTACTCACAAATAGTCTGAATATATTTTAATCTGCTTAAAAATGAATCAAGGTGAACCAATGCTACTTTTACACAGAGAATCAGCGTAAGGGTGGGATTGGGATTTGTGAGTTACTGATTCCAGTGATTTAAAAAACAGGGTTTTTTATCTAGTAAAGTGGTGCTTGGTACCATATAGGCTAATTCAAGTATCGTTCTGCTTAGTCTAAACATCTAAATTTTACCATGTTTTATTTAAGTAATGTATTTTTTAAGGCAGAGGATCAGTGCTGGTTTTAAGCATTTTTTTAACACTTAGCTGGTACTTTTCTTGTCAGTTTTTCAATAAATTTCCTAACCTGATGCCTTTGAGACTCTAGGTTGCACCTGGTTAGCTTACAGTACTTCAGAAAATTACCTTACTAAATATCTGAACCCTCAAGAGGCTGATCCACGTTTCTGGTAAATCACAAACCTTCATCAAATACTACGTCCTACAAAAAGCTGTGCATTATTTTATTAAGCAGTGACAGCAGGAAGCAAAATAGTTCTGCAGCTGAAAACCTGTTTTGGCTCTATGAAAAGAACAAACCTCAGTGTCAAAGCAAGTAGACTAAATCTAGGTCAGAGGCTTTTTTTTCTGAGAAAACATCAGAGTTTCCTGATGACCTTTTCTTAAACTCAGATGCCTTAAAACTGCAGGTGCTTACTAAACTCTGCACAACTTTCAGTGTAATATAATATAAAGAAAAGTTATTTAGCAGCCTAAATGCCACCCACAAAATGATGTTCAGGCATTAAAAAAAAGACAGACTTCGTGACACACAAAAATTTCATTTCCGTTCTTTAGCAGAGGGAGGTTAATCTAAATCATAGAGTTTCATGACCTTGGAGGTATGAACCTCGAACTCTGAGAGTTAGGAAGGGGAACATGCTCCTCTTTTATCATCCTTTAAGGAATCAATAGAGCACTTGAGGGATCCTGTAGCATTCACCCGAGAGGTACGGGGCACATAGGTCCCAAACCCAGCTGTAAAGACAGGTATACCCTCGTACAGCCATCAGTCTATGCCCTCTTGGTTACTCTGGGCTTTCTCAGGTACAGTCACCCCAGCGGGGTGCAGTGTCAAGGACAGCCATCAAGGTCAGCATGACACTGACAGTATGTGACAGCATGTCAAAGTCATGATCCTGTGACTCCATGCCTGTGCTTCTGGACAAATATGAACATGCAGTCAAAAAAATGACTGGGCAGACTACAAGACTAAACACATAGTGATAGTTGTTAAACACCTGGATACCAGCTCAGTCCCTCAGCAGAAAATTTCTGAAAACTGAAGGAAACATCACCCCATTCTAGCTGTGGTTTGATCTTTCTTGGGCATCTTCCCTTGCCATACTTGGAAAGGGAACAGGGAAGCTGCAAGCAGACACTGCTGATCTCACCTGAATGAACTCCCAATAGCTCAACCATTAACGGGGACAAATTCAGTTTGTCTTTATATTGCTCGTTTCTCTGACCAACTTTCTACCTGTTTAAGCAAGTCCAGAAGAGGCCCACAAAGATGATCAAAGTTATAAGCATCTCTCCTATAAAAACAACCTGAGACTGTCGGGATTGTTCAGCTAGGAGCAGCTCTGGGATGACCTTTTAGCAGCCTACCAGTACCAGCCTACCATGAAAAAGAGAGAGAGCAAGTTTTTACATGGGCATGTAGTCATAAGACAAGGAGAAATTGATTTAAAGTGAAAGACAGTGGTTTTAGTTTAGGTATTAGATATATAAAGAAATTATTTACTGAGAAGATGGTGAGACACTGGAAGAGCTTGCCCAGAGAAGCTGTGGATGTCCCCCCATCCCTTGAAGTGATCAAGGCCAGGTTGAATGGGGCTTTAAGAAATCTGGTTTAGTGGAAAATTCAACTTTTCTTTAGCCAACTTGCCCTCTCATAGTTCCATAACAATGATTTATGAAACAATTGTTTAATCTACAGAACAATGGTAATGCCGTATAACTATTTATAAATACCTGGAAAGCCCATGGGATACTTTCATAGCTACCACATAAAGAGAGTCTCTTGGTGCAATTAAGAGTTAAACTACATGCTTTGATTACAGGAGGACCTGCAAAATTATCCCGCAGAGCACCTAAAACATCCACCCAGTGAGTAGTTCACCAGGACCCAGGCTCTTCAGGGTAGATACTGAAGATAAAATGCTCTGACAGAAACGGGTAAGGCTGAGGCACGCAGCCCAGGCCAGAGGACAAAGCCTGGGGAGAGGCCAGACATGGGATGTCCAGCACTGATGCTTGAGGAAGAGAGGCACAGCAGGAGCACCACAATCCTCAGAGAAAGCCAATGGGCAGGAAGAGTGAAAGTGCGTCGCGCTTTTCTACTGTTTACATGCAGATGTCTGCAATGACCAGTGGCCCCATTTGTCCTGAATTTTGTTTGTGAGAATCAGCACTAAGAGAGAAAGGCATCCCAAAATTTCACTTCAGCTGACTTCAGGTACTTCAGTTTGATAGCTAAGTGAGTTGGCAGGTCTCCCCAGGCTCCCTACACAGTCAGTAAAAATCAGACTTCTGCAGATGGTGATTCAGAGTAGAATGTTAATGCAGGTGTTCTTTATCACCTCCAGGGGAGAATTTCTCTTTCCATAAGCTGCTCAGGATCCTATTCAGCTAAAGCTGCATCCATTATCTTCCTGAGCATCCCTACAGGGCATACCTCTGTTTCCACGGATCGACTTGACACCCCATTTCTTCCTAGCTCCAATCCAGTGGAGAAAATAAAATTCCCTAGAACAGCCTCTTCTCTCAAGTGCTGGTTTTATTTTATGATCCGTGTTTTTTCTCTTGCAATTGAACTTTGCAGTCAGATCAGGACATGAGTTTGCCCTTCTAAGTCTGAGAAAAGTCAGAGGGGCTCTGTAAGAGATGCTGCAGATTTGACTCAGTGAATTCTGTTCCAGCACACTGCATTTAATGTAAGCATACTACAGTGATATGGTATCATAAACCACAGATAGGAGCAGGTGAGAGACAAAAAAAAGATTCCAAATGAGAACAGAGGGATGCTTAGAATGCAAATATCGTAATTATTTACTTACATGGATAAAGTTATACAGGAGAGAGCACGCAGTGAGAGAAAGAGTTCTTGGATTCAGGGCACATATTTGTATATCCTTTTATTGGAAGTATGACATCTACTTTGCTTGTAAAAGGTTGGGAAGGATGTTAAACTGGAAACATCTAAAAGGACTCAGATTCTAAGAAAAATAGCATATATTTACCCAAAAATTGCATTATCTAACATGCAAATGGTTGGAAAACTTTCTTAGAACTTTCATGTTAACTGGGTACCTGCTGCATTTCAAGATTGATTTTAAAAATCTGATAATCCACAGCATATCTATTTAATGTTAAGTAGAATCAAAAGAATAGCCTTTTTTTTTTTTAGCTGTTTTTTAGTTAGTTTCTCAAAACAAAGTAACAGAACCACTTGCTTCAGACATGGTAAGTTAAGCTTGTTTGGAAACCACTACCATGGCAATGTTTGAATCTTTTGATAAATCTAGCAAACCATGGCACTCTGCACATAGATGGCATTTAGTCTGAACAGTGACAAACAACAACCATTTGTTTTTATCTCAAACATGATTTGCATTCTCCAAGCACATGGGTCAGAAAAGTTTAAGCTGGGTTACAGATAAAAACAGTTTAATAACTCCCTCAAAACCACTATAGAGTGAAGTTTTCATTTCATTTAAATTAGTTTTAAAACGGTTGTGAATCTAATATCTAAATCTAATTTCAGATCGCACAGCTATTTCTTCCTTCTGAAGTTTACATCAAAAATCTCAAAATGTGTGTTAAAAAAAATTAAATATACTAAAGT
>VXBQ01017258.1:40830-62787 GCA_013400175.1 Phainopepla nitens | reverse complement strand
TGAAAAGGAACAAGGTCACTCAATGGAAGGAAGGTCATCAGAGGATATACATCAAGGCAGCTTTCATTCTTCAAAACAGCAAAATACTACGCTTTTCTAACTATCTTTTAAAATAAAATTGAGAGTCATTATTGATTAGAAACACACATTATATAGCAATTTGGTGTATTTTTAATTGATACTATGCATATTTAGTTTCTAATTCAGATTTTGCATTCAATGTCACCACTGTAAGTGAATAATTTGAATGGTATTTTTTTGTCTTTAACATTATTAATGAGCAAATTTTAAGAGTATTTTCTAGCTAGTGTCTGGATTGTGTATGGATAAGCAGTGAGCACTTTCTTATACCAAGTCTGAAAGATTTTAAAAGCAAAAGAGTAAAAACAACAAGCTTTGTTAAAGCCTAGAGACCCTTCATCTTTTATTTATCTGTACACATGCCAACTTTATGTTTCCTCCAATCATGTTGCAATGGTTGAGTGCACTGGCTCACACTTAGAAAAAAATCCACCTTCTACCTCAGATGTTCTATTTCTATTTAAAATGTCACATTCCTTCTTTCTCCTCCCCATTTCACTCTGTGTGTGTAGGAGGGTTTCCTTCATGAAAATTCAACAAGAGTGGCTTAGGTTTAGTATATTTTATTGATCTGCAAAACACATTTACTTAGGAGCAATACACCAGTAAGTCTAAAGGCAATTCCTCTCAGCATTTATATGTTTCCATAAACAGCTTCTTTGTCAAGATACAGACTGTAAAAAACATAAGGGAACCTCATCCTTGCTTATACATATAACTCAGAAATGAATTCATTTATCTCAAGTCTTATATGCACAAAAGTGTATGTAGCAGCAGGACGGTCTTGCTGCAAGAGTAAAGCCATGTCAATCAGAGTTAGTAACAAGAAGGTAAAAGCACATTTAAATATTGCATCTGTGTTTAGTATAGAGAGATGGTGCCACAGGACAGGCAGCATTCAGGTGAATGGCATGGGCTATCAGCGCTCATACAGAGACATCTGGAAAAATTCCAGGGTCAAATCTATCCTTACCTACTGGAAATGTAGAATGCCTACCCATTGCTCTTGAATGTACATTTCCAGGGTAAGTTCTTGCATTTTCTTATCACAAAAATCTCAGTTTTATTTTGCTCCCAGGAAAGGTTTTTATCAAGGATGATAAACTTAATTTCTGAAGATCTAGAAAAAGCTATTAAAATAGGCAGGAAACTCCCTAAAATATTCTTCTGTCAGCAGTGTTCTAGCAACATTTAGCTTTGTTTAGGTTTGCCATAACTTTTCCAGTTGTATCTGAGAGAAAAAATTTAAGTCTTTTACTATTAGAGATAAGCAGAGGTATATTCCATATTACTGCAAAGAGTTACAAATGAGTGGTACACTGCCTTTATTCCTGACTAGTACACAATTACTCTTTGTAAAAATGAACTAGCAGTCTGAGTGCATTCCACTTGAAAACATCACTACTTAAGTAGACAGTTGTTCAAAGCCAGTCATGTTAATTCCCTCCCTATCTATAACAATGTAGATAATCCTGTTTTGATTACACATACTATTGTTAAAGTGCTAGGCTACCCTCAAATGCAAGCTAACTTCATCATCTTCTGAATATAAAAGATCAAACACAGTGACTAAAATGAAGAATGTGATGGATTAGAAAGGGAACATGAGTCATTTGTGAAGAATATGGGCATTATTTTCTTATCTCATTCAAATGTCAACTGCTGGCTTTCAAAGAGACTGTTTCAAGGGAACTCTTGTCATGTTAGCAGTACCCCAAAATACAGGGGATATTGTGTTATTAAACAGGACCTCACAGTGTCAATCTCGGAACTCTTGTCATGTTAGCAGTACCTCAAAATACAGGGGAAATTTTGTTATTAAACAAGACCTCACAGTGTCAATCTCGGAACTCTTGTCATGTTAGCAGTACCTCAAAATACAGGGCATATTGTGTTATTAAACAAGGCTTCACAGTGTCAATCTCTCTCTGTTCCAATCCACTTCACAGGGGACTGTTACATTTTGTAATAAACACCAGCAATTCAAAACAAATAAAAAATTAAGCTAATATCAATAATGGTTTTGTGAAATTTTGGGAGAAATGGTTTTACTTTTACAGCTAAATCACATAGATTAGTACATGACTTATATCGGGTTTTATTCAGAAATACTAACAACTTTTTAATTATAATATTGCTTTTTCCCTCACATGAGGAAAAGAAACACAATGCAAATTACTAAACATGACATATGGCTAGAAAAAGTATCACCATAGGACTTGGTTCCTTTCCTTATGTTATTAATAATATCTCCTAAAGCATAAATGAACAAATATAAAAATCTAGATAGCAGAAAGAAAGCAAAATATATTTAAAGGTCATTCAGTAGTTTAAGCTATTGATACTAAAAGTATTCATTGCTTGCTGTTAAGAATTAATACGTAAACATATGTACACACATCTAAAAGATATTAAAAATTCACTCATTAGCAACAACATTAAATAAGATGCTGTATATTTCAGAGAATATAAAGATTTTCCTGTACGAAATTTTTTCCATTGCTTCTATTAGATTCAATTTTCCAAAAGTTTTAGATTGCTATTTGAATTAGTTCAGGTTGAGACTGCTAAAATGAGTGTATATGCAGAAAGCAGATGGATGAGAGCAATCTTAAAGAAAATTATCCTATATTTTTAAAAGAGGCAAAATACCTGCAGCCTACACCCTAATTAATTGTTTACATCCCTGGCTGATATGTATAAATAGTATGAGCAAAAGCATTTCAGATATGAAGGAAAATTAGGTTTATAGTACATTAAAACAAATGGAAGAAAATATAATACTATGTATTTCCTGCTTTTCTCATGTTTGGTAACCGTAAGTGAATGCAAATTGAGACTTCTAGTTTTACAGGGAAGCTTTCAGCTTCTTTCAAATTCAAATTAAAGTGAAAATATGAAATACTAAAATTTCACAGAGAGAGAAGCTCATAAATAACCATATTTTAAACAGAAATATTATAAACTACTCTTTTCTTCATCTGGGATTTTAGGCACCCAGATTTCACATCCTACAGACTACTGACAGGTCTGGTAGACATAGACCTATATCTCAAGTTTCTCATGTATCAGAGTGACTTGGTTTAGAATTACGTAAACTGAACAAAGTATCTTGCTTTGATTTTTTTCTAATGTGAAATGTAAGCATTCTAAATGTGCAATTTCAGATGGCCATTTTTTCATGTCTAATTGCATCCCAGTAGAGACTTCTCTCCAGATGCACTTTAAATATTAGAACTAGTCAGATGTTGAATAGCCACGTGTAGAAAATTTAAATTTGATATGGCAAAACCTATCAGGTAAAAGCAGTAAAATCAGTGCTCTCGAGAAAATCTGATTATGAGAATGACCCCTTGACAAATATATGCATCTTGTGCAAATCACATTTTTGTGCCATCTTAAATCATATGGATCAAGAATTAGGCTGTGCATTTTAATTAAGGTTTGCAATGAAAAAGGGGAAGATTTGCTGAAGAACAGCTGTATATGAATGGTGTTCATCTGGATATATCTATGCTGGGTTTATTCTGGGAAAACTGGTCAGGCATAAATATTCCAAGAGTTCAGTTTTTGGATACTCCAATCACAAGAGAAAAGGCCACCCATGGAGAGCTACTTCAAAGTAATTTTTTCGCGTTTATATTCCAGTTCAATCCAGAGTACCACTACATGCAGATAAATGTTTTAAATTTACAGAGCAAATGAGACTGATCCAGCTCCCCGCAGAACAAAGGGAACACTCACTTCTACAACAGAGAATCTGCTTTTGGCCATGCGGTGCTTATAACACCTCCTGAATATTTACTCCAAGGTAAATGGGGGATACAAGGTTCTAAAATATGATAGGTCTAATTTATACTTTTACTTTAGTTTACATTTTTTTACTAAAGAAATGGCTTAGGGCACACTTTATGAAGGCTGTTGGTTTCCCCTTGAATGTCTATCAAACACAACACTAGGCTTTACAATATTATGTGCAATTTCTTCTATTCCTTTCATCATAAGGCTTACATAAAGTATCTTGTAGTTTACAGTTACCAGAAATCCCTTTACAATATACTGCAGCATAAGCATTTATGAGTTGTGTTGATTCTTGAGGGAGATACATGGAAACTAGATTTTGATGACAAATAAGCAAGTTCTTTCTTGCATCTGCTCCTTGACATATTTCTACTAGCTCTTTCAAAAACACAGAAAAAGAGTGGAATTAAGTTAGTATCTTTTAAGTGTATCAACTTGCTTTTGTATGCTCCCTCCAAATAATTGTTTTATTATTCTCATTCCGTATAGGGAAGATCAGCTTTTGATCTGAAAGAAACAGAAGCACGCAAGGCAGTAAACTAATTCATTACAGAAGTCATCCTCTTTAGCACCTATTATCTCATCAGCAACACAGTGCTACAATCAACATTTATAAACATGTCCTAATTTAGATCTCCCTCTTGGTTGTATTAAGCACCAATATCTACTGAAATAACTATCACCAGCAGCAGAAGCATTAAATAATTACACCAATACTACAACATTAGGTTTAAGCACTGCAGTGAGACTAAGGTAAACTGGCAGGGCCTATGACAATAGTTGAGTTTGCAATGCTAAACAATTTTCAGAGTTGGTGGAGTTGTGTGATTACAGTTGGGAATATCTTCTCTGAATGACTATTTTCCTTTTTGAGGCAGTTATAATTCAGATATTGAAGTACAACTTTCTCTATGGTTATGCTTCTAAAAATTTTTAAACCTCCCGGTAATTGATTTTGCACCTTTATTTTCAGTTCTTAAGATTCTACATCTGAATTAGCTCATGGTGTTAAGACAATAAAGTAAAACTTATAATCTGAGAAGACATCAACAGCAGAAATAATATACAGAAAAAAGAAATCTCAATAACTGTAAAGCTGGGGAAATCTAATAACTGGTTTTATCTAAGCACATCAGAAATCTACTGTCAAAAATACAGCCCAAAGACATCAAAAAATGTATAGTATATTACACCAAAGAGGTTGGAAGGAAACAAGGAGTTTGGAAAGAAAAACTATTAAAATCATTACTACTTCCCATTCTAGGCCTGCAAAAGCAGACTACCTGCTAATCTGACAGAGAACAGAACAACCTGAAGTCAAAACCTATGTGGGTTTCCTAGATCCTCAGCAATTGCGGTAAAAATGAGAACCTAATTTGTTTTCCTCTTCATTGATCATGACACACTGAATTAAATCAACAGTGTCCTCAGATACCCTATTTCTCTAGTCCTCACTAGCTTGGCATAAAATTTTGCTATCACAGTTAATGATACCATACCCTCAGTCTGCATTAAACCTACCTTGTCATTTAGCGCTGCACATCCACAATTTTTTCCTCTGCAGTTTCTTTTACTGTCAAATCACACAAATTAATATATTTTCCTGAGCTAATATATTTTTTGGCCTATCACTTCATGCCAGATGAGTGAAACAGGTTATTACTTCATCATCTTAATGCAGGAAGAAGCAGACTGACCTCAGTGACCAGGTCAGTGCTGAGAGCAGGCGAGACCATCAACTGAATCCTGATCAGCTTCACACAACAGAAGCAATATAATTACTCACTGTAGATTTAAAAATATGTGTGTCTTAGTCCTAAGAATGTCAGTTAAATATTGTTTTTACCAATATTACCATATTTCCAAATTCTGCTGTAAACAGAATATCAGACTTGAGGAATTCCACTCATTTTGATCCCAGTCCATCTTTGATTTTAATTTCACACTTTTATCTGTTCCAAGAAGCACTGCACTAACGAAACAGACACACATTAATATAAATATATGAGTACAAAATACATTAGAATAGTAGTATACCTCATCAGATCCTCAGAGCCTCTAGGAATCAGATGATTCCCATATGGTCCATACTTTTTAAGCACCCAATATAAGACTGCGGGATTTGATTTACATAAGCATTTATTGCTCAGCACTGCAAATGAAATCAGACAAAACTGATGCTTTAAATGCGGTTCTATAATATTTTATAGTAATAAAAATATAAGCTCTAAATGATGATTAGCACATAATGATCAAATGCAAGAAAATTTCACGAGAAAATAAACTTCCTTAATTGCCAACTATAGGGAAGAAGGTACTAAGCTGATGCATTATCAAAAGGACAAAACCCAATGCAGAACAACACATCAAAATGACTATAATGAAATCCTTGAGCTCCACTAAGTAAAGCAGAGATCTTACTGAAAAAAAAAAAAAAAGAAAAAGATTGTGTATTTGAAAATGGTGCTCATTAGTAAGAAATGTTGATAATTACAATTATAGTTTTGGGTGGTATACTAAATAGCTTTTTTATATATTACATATATGTTAGCATAGTACTTAGGGTATTATAAATCCTAACCATCTCCTGCCTTTCTGCATTTCCCTTCAAATATTCCTTTAAGTAATTCATTTCATAATGAGAGAGACTTCCAGATTCTACAGGAGAAATTCCCAGATTCTTTTACTAGCAATACTGATACCATCAGAGATGGAGGTCTGATTTCCTTTCTCCCTGAGGAAATTATAAGACACAAATGGGAGTCAATACAATGCAAAATCCCAGGTTAGTAAATCCATCCTTGAACACCTCAAGAGCTGCAAACAATCCAATTCCAAGGACAGAAAGGAAAAGACAAAACAAAATAAATCAGAGTACTTGAAGGGCTCTTTCTGAGCAAACATTGGCTGATTGCCAGGGGAAATGCCAGAAAAGTAAGGCCTTCCCAAAAGCTTTACAATCTCTTTTGGCTTTTAAAAAACTCACCATTCAAGTTAAATTCTATACCTCTCTGCTACACTTTTAACTCACAAAGGGAACATTATAAATAAAAAATCTGTAAAGCCCCAGTAAATATCTNCACATACAGACAAGAAAATATAGGTTGGGAATCTTCAGATACTGTTAGTAATGATCTGCTGCAAGGTATGCTTTATTACAGACTGTGATGTTTAGATGGCCAGATGGCATCAGTGGCAAAAGTGTCCTCTCTCATCTTTACTTGCCCAGAAAACCTTCCCATATAAGCATGACTAGGTGAGTTCATCAGCTGGGACCCACACACTGGTTTTGCAATTACTGCACCTGAAACTGAAGGCAGAATCTTCGTTTGCATAGACTGACTATAGCAGAGGACCACTGTGCTTTCCTGGTTTTGTGTGTACCTAGTTTTCTCTGCAAGTTTTACTCATAATTTTCTGAGGAACTATTGCTCAAACTTCTCAGAGCATGACAAAAATGTTTAGTCTATGAGCCATTACAGAAGTACACTAGTCTAAAGCAATGCAGATCAGAAAGCTGAGGATAAATCACACAGGGAGCTGCAGATAGTAGGCTTTCTGAGCCAAGAAGAAATTAGGCAGCATCATTAAGAAATTCTGTGAACCTTCTTCAGAAAAAATCCTACTGTTGAAAAAACTAAAAATGGCATCAAAGAGCTATATTCCCTTCTATAAATAATTGACTTATTTTGTCCGTAATGGATGGGCTGGAATGTGACCTAAAGTGAGGGGGGGAAACAGCTGCTATTTACTTTCATGGTGTATTTACCAGTGTTCTTATTTTTAATGACTAGTACACCAATATTCTGGAGGATGTCAGCTCCAGCAGTCATTTCATTGCAAGATGAGGGCCTATGTTAGGAGCTGCCAAGAGGTTCAAGCTGAGAGTACACATACAGTATGGACTTATAATTATTATCATGGCAGAGAGTATATCCATGGAATCTGAACAATTTTGTTGAACTACTTAGGCTGCAGGTTGGTACACTGTTAACCAGTGGTGATCTTATCCCCTTTTACAGAGAGGGCTTTCCATTTTATAGTCTCCTTCGTGTTGCACTATAAGGTTTCTATTAACCTTTCAAAGACAAAAATCCAACTAACTTGTTTTGTTTTAATTGCGTTCATCACATTGTTCAAAGAGGTAGTAAGCAACCTGCAACCTGGGTTCGTTTTCCTATTCCTCAGTGACATTAAATTTAATCTATGTTATTTTCCTTTACACTATTTATAAATTAAAACCATGACTATGCCTGAGGCATTTGGATACTTTCGTGTATCAGTTCAGACAGATGCAACAGCTTTCAAGACAAAGTTCTTGCACTCTGCAGCCTGAAGCAACTAATGTGCAAGATGGAATGGAACTATGGACTGGAAGAGGAGGCTGGGCTGTGTCAGTAGAGGAGACACCATGTTATCCTTCCAACTTCCTTACTTCCTTTATTAAGACATTATCTGCAAAAGCTTTGACTCACCAGTGACTTACATTTTGGAAAAACTGACTTTTTCTGGTGGAGCACACATTGGTTTGCATAAGCCTTCAAGCCAGTGATCACAATTAATAAGTTTAAAATTTTACTTTGCATCCAAACCCCAGTACTAGGTACAGTCATTTCAGTAAAAAAAGTTAAAATTCAGAGTAGATTAAATTGCTATAAGCTATAGTAAACCAGGAGAGTAAGGTTTCCCTCTTGCCAAAGCCGTTGCAGTATCAGGAACATGAAACCCTTTCAAACTACCCTGTCAGTTAGACCCTCACTACACCAGATAAGCAGATAACCATCATCATCATTAACAACCTCTTTCTGTTTCCTATTATTTTAGAGGACTGATATTCCATGACAGCTTCACTGTCTTTTTTTAGTATTAAAGAATTCACTCCCTGAGCCTGGAAAACAACTAGGAAATGTCTTGTAACCCCACGACACTGTTTCCCTAACAGTGGTCTTAAATGTGCTCCTGATTCCAGGCTGGTAGCGCACCATTCTTTCTCTTATCACTGTGAACTTTCTCTTATGCTGTGAACTTTATACTAAAATTTCTCCCCAATGTTCATTCAAACAAAAACAATTCAGTTGCCAATTAAAAAATTTTTAATGCTGCAACTTTTAGAAAGGATCTTCCCAGATCTGACAATAGAGACAGAATATTGCTTCCATTAAAAAAGCCCTGAAGGTGGGTGGGCAAAAAGAAGGGTCTGAGCATGTGCATAGTGTGTACAGCTTTCTTAAGACTGAATGTAGCTCTTAAGGAGCAGAGAGAATTTAACAGTTTAGGGTTTTCTAGAAGTTAAATACTTCAGTTAAGTGTAATCCAAGGCTTCCTTTCATTTGCTAGCATGATTTTAATCCAGATCTTTAAAAACCTGGTAGAAAATTTACACTTTGTAAATGTGAATGGAAGACGTTAGAAAGCAGAACGCAGAATACAGCAGAATGGAAAGATGTGCCAGTCAGCACTGCGGTGACCTACTTTTATTGTAAAAATCCAATTTTTGAAGATATATCAGTATTTTTTTTAGAAAAGTAGGCACAATGAGGTGTCAGCAAACATGCTGGTTATCATTAAAGATGCTGCCTGATGACTGAAAATACTTGTCTGTATGACTGACAGTCTTAGTCAAGGAGCTCCCACATTAATGTGCAGTATCACGTTCCTAAAGGAACAAAGGAACAAATACTGTTATGGTTCTACAGCAGGAATATGTGACACTGAGCAAGGTGCCCACCTACAGAAAAGATGATGGCTTATGGATCCTAAGATTACAAAAACTGGAGAGACACATATTTTCAGATTACCAATGAGAGAGCTGCTTGGGGTTTTTTCTTTTGGCTATAGGCCCATTCCAACAATTTCACTGTATTTCCTATAAAAATGTTCTAGGTACTGCCACATTATCTGACTTGATAAAAAAAAAAAAAAGGTATTTTTCACAGTCATTGTCCTTTAAATAGAAAGTCATTACCCATCCTTATAAATAACGCACTGTCACATTCTGTCCTTGAACATTCTGTTCTCACACAGAAAACTATCATACAACTGAGTCTATTTATTTTATTTTACTTATAAAAATCTTGATCTGTGTGTTGGGAACAATGGATCATTATACGATTCAGAAGTTTACAAACTGAGGATAAAATTACATAAAACTAACACAAATAATCTACCTTCAGTAGCATTCTCAAACTACGGCCTTAACTGAAAGCAGTGGTGAACAGAGTGTTTCCATATTTCTTTTGGTGGCTTTTTTAGGGAATAAGGGTTAATAAACTAGAATGACTTGAAAACTTAAAGTATTTTCTGGCTCATTTACTGACAATGAGTCAATATTTTATTGACCATGAGGACTACAAAACAAACTTTAGTTCATTAGCAAGTGAGCTAACAAAATATCAAAGTAACCTTGAATAAATTGCGGGGCAGCATATTACTAGGCATGTGTTTTTACACTAAATTCTGAAGTTAACTGTTTAGAAAAAGAATGTTTAGAAAGCACAATGAAAAATGAACAATACTTACAACCATACCGTTTAGGGACACCCAGCAATCTGGTGGGAAATCCTGGAGTAGTGGTACTAGAAACTGTAGACAACCATCCCAGTGGCACAGCAGAAGCATCATTCCAATCAGATTAAAGATTCTCACCACTGCACTGGCCAGATCATATGTCATGTGGAAAATCTGCAGACAAAAATTACAGGTGATGTACATGTTGCAAATCAGAAATGAAACTCATTTAATTCTCATCAGGCAGGTTAAAGGAAAAGAAGTGTCATCCTGAACTTCTAAAAAAGTTGAGGTTTCTAAGGCAGGATCATTAATTTGAGCATATTAATTCAGCAGAGAACCATACTGACACACCTGACTCTTGGCTGCATGCCAGTATTATGTAAGCTGCTGAAAAAGGCATATATTGGATAGAAGTCACCCACTAAAGTGTTTTCTTAAAGCCTCCAACTCCTTTCAATTGAAGCAAGACTCACAAATTAAAATACACCTGGCAAAGCTAGTGATACCATTACTTGCCTATGAGTTATTTAGGCAAGTAATGAGTTATAAATACCTATGAGGTATTTAAATCCTCAAAAGTTGTGGGAGACTTAATCCCTTCAGAAGATTCACTTTTGCATTTATTATCTTCTCAAATGCACAAAAATCTGAGTGAAGAAACAATACAAAAGTAAGTGTTACATTTTTTGGTTTCTACTTCTATACTTTTAATCCAATTTGTATATACCAGTTCACCAATCAAAAATAATATAGGTAGTTTATAGCTCTTAATCATTAGTATTTTCCTAAAATACTCGTAATTCCATGGCTACTACATAGGCTACTGTAGTAGATAAATTCCTATCAAACTAATACAGTAAGTTGGATTTCAAGGTATTCCTCCATTCTTAAGACAAACCATTTGCATCTGTAAAGTGTCTTACAGTAAATCACACAAAAAATTCTCAAAACCAAAAGAGATATTTTCAGGTTTGTCATGGGTAAATTTGCTGGATGGAATTCGCATGAGGAGCAGCAGTCAGCTGCCAATATAGTATGAAAAAATGCTTTTAGCACTTCTCTGCTATATTGGTTTTGATGTACTTCTATTAATACAGACATACTCCATACTTCTTACACAATTCAATCAACTAAAGATAAATATACAGCATCGTAATATGTATAATTATGTCTATGCAGGAGTTATATTTAGAAGCTGAAGAATGTCCAGTTGGTGTTTCATGGAATTTCAAGCATAAAATACTATTTAATAGTGTGGCTAGACATAGAAACCAGAGGATTTAGGGCTGAAAACACCATATTGCAAGAGATATATGGGCATATTGGTAAATGACATTTTGCATTTTTAAATAAAAAAAATCCCACATAAAAGAGGGAATGATTGTGTCCTAACTTTTGCATGTCTAAACTAAAAGCAGAGATGAAGTACCCACATTGCAAATGAGTGCAAGTACAAATACGGAGAGCACATTGTGGTGTCTCTAACTTTCTGTTCATGGGTGTTGTTTGAAAATGGCAGTCTATATTCTGAGTACCAAAACACAAAACCTGCATATTAGAAACATACCTCAAACACTAACACTATGTATAAAGAAGTTTTTCAATCTCGGGGATTTAAAGAGAATATATTCCAAATTCGAGTTCAACAGTCATTGGAAATAGAGGCTGGTAACAGAAATCCTATCCAAATACCATCTAACTGCTGTCAAAATTGAGAAGATAACACTAATATTTAGGAAATACTGTAAAAGGAAATAAAGTGTTACTACTACCCATTTTTCTTGCTAAGCAATGTATTTATGTTACAGCTATTTCAATAGCTTCTGTTTCAGTTATGAATCAAAATAGTGGATGTGTGCACTGAAATTATTTTATTTTGAAGAACTGGAAAAAATAGGAAGGATTACTACTAGTTTGGAACACTAGCTTTCATTTAGGTTGTACTTTGTCCACATGGTTCCTATACTACAACTGCAAAGAGCAGATAATTCCTGATCACATGAAAAATGTCAGCTTTCCCTCAAGTTTCCCATTAGGCTTTACTGTAAGACACCCAGGGAAAGACCTGATTGTCAAAACTCTCCAGAGTCTAAAACCCAGCAATTGCTTATACCCAAGGCTCCTGAATCCTCCTGCCTCTGCAACTATGGGCTTAGGCATTGTGCTGTTGGTTTGGGCTTTTCAAGAAACATTTTATCTTGTCACTGTTACCTTCAAAGCCTTTGTATTATTAGTGTGTCTCTGCCGAAATGGTCTCTGATTTGGTTTTTGTATGAAACTAAATCCATCAAAGGAAATGACTGCCAACAGTCTATGTACAACACTGCAAACTTCAATCATTTCTGAATCTGTTTGCTCCAGAAGTAGATTCTGTGAAGCTTAGTGGTCAATGTTAAAAATGCTTGAATATATCCAGGATATTATCTACACTGCATAACATGGCAATATTTTATGAACATTTCAAACATACCATTCTTTTCTCACTTATCTTTTGCTTATATAATTCAATATTTGTGTAGTCTATCCTAATAACTATGAAGCCTCTGTTTTAAGGAAGATAACCTCAAACAGAAAAATCTCAAGCAAGTGTTGGAAAAACATTTTTAAAATCTTTGCGTATCCACTCTCTGGCAAGTAATATCTGATATTTTTTCTTGGAAAAGGAGGTTATGGAAATGTGTGTTTGGTTGGAAAAAAAAAATACTGCAAGCATATACTGTACAATGTAAACAATAATATTTGCCCATAGTATTGTATTGACATATATACATATGGGGGGTGGGAGGGGTGCGATGCGTTGATTTTTTTTCAACTATAGCCAAAATGCCCTGTGGACTGAAGTCATACATCGCATGTTTAATGTTCTTCCATTCAGGAATTGACTGTGATACAATGAAACAAGAGCAGAAAAATAATCCATATTTTTACAGGGTTTTTTTGGTAATCATAAATTACAATTCCTGCATTAATGAACTAAACATCGATAAAACTCCGAGGAGATATGTGAAGTGTAGTTTTCTCAGAAACAAACTTGAGAACAGGAAACTAATGCCATTCATTTGAGGAAATGGTGGCTTGCCCATCAGCTCGTCCTCCAGTGGGACAGAAAGAAATACAAGAAGACCGCAAATCAATTTACCTTGATTTGGCAGAACAGATGTGTGCTCAAAGCTCTCTGTTTCAACAACTTTTTTTAACAAGATACCATTCATAACAAAAATAATTCAAACATTTTCCCACAACTAAAGTTAAGCTCCTAAGCCCTTCACTCATGTAGTTAAATCTAAATGCTCGGTTATCATTAAACATTTACCATGCAAAAATGCCATGCAAATAAGAAGAAACTACAACTGCAAAATCCATTTGAAAATCTGGCCACTCAATTTAGAATCCTAATTTGATACCTAAATATTCAGTTTAACCAGAGAGAGTGTAAATTTTGGACAACACATTTCTAAAAAAATTACTGGAATTACTTAGGATTACTGCACATGAGAAAAAAAATAAAATTCTCCTGAGAACTAACTCTTCCCACAGTTTTGTTTCATATAATAGGAACGATTTCATAAATATTTCTCCTTTTTCATTACTACTCAGCTTCACTTCAATTACACATCATAGTTTTTGTTATGTTTGTCTGTGTTTGGCTACAGTACTGCCATTTTTCATAGTTTCCATATACTTGAACAATTTTTAATACAAAATTTAACCCGTGAACTGATTTCTAAGAGCTCATAATTTCTTCCTTTATTATTTTACAAGCTTTTATCAATAGCCTCGAAATCTTAACTTTTTTCCTGAATAACTGACAATGCCTCTGACAATGGCTGAAAGAGAACCACAGCTTTCCAGTATTTTTGCACAGTATTGCTCACACACAATAAGAAATGGCAAAAGAAGTCAGACTTCACACATTTTATCTCAGTTTTCACTCACACTTTATTAATGACTCTTTTTATTCCCACATAAGCAGCAGAAAGCAGACTATTCCTTCCTCACATTTATAATGCAGTGTATACATCATATTGGTCCTGCTAACTTTGATTTCTGAGCCTGAGATGGAAAAACTGTTCCAGTCTTACCAGCCCATGTGCTTAATTGCATTTGAGGGCTGTCGTATTAAATTAATAGCCCATGTATAGTTTAACCAAGTGAACACAAAAGCTGTTGAACTGCTGTCATGGAATGTACAGGTTACCTCTTCTGCCTTCTGATAACTGGCATGTAATATTTGTTCAGTTGTGATTTTTAGCTCAGTTCAGAATCATACAATCAAATAACCATGAAAAGGATGGAAAAGACCTCCAAGATCACCAAGTCTAACTTTCGATTGAACACTTCCTTGCCAACTAGTCCGTGGCACTAAGTGCCACATCTGGTCATTTCTTGAACACTTCTAGGTATGGTTATTCCACTGCCTTTGGTCTTTAGGTTCAGTTTATGTAAAAATTAATTTATATAAGTCATCAGAATTGAATTCAGATTAAATGAAGGAAAAAACCTTCGGAATTTCCTAGAAAAATTAATTCAAATCTCACACCATTGAGTTCATGCAGACATCATCTTCCACTTCTCAGAAGAAATAACATTGCTTAGCATCACAAAGCTATCTCACGTTTAGTCTTCAAATGGAGATCTGCAACATGCCTTGGGCAATATGAAATGGTACTTGCAGCAAGTGATCTGTGTGGAGTCTGGAATGTTAAGCAGCCACAGTGGGGAAGAAGGAAGAGCTGCATATGTGCAGCTCTGGAAGACATGCTGAAAGCTGCACTTACAGCAGTGAAACGCCACACTGGACTGTAGGGTAAAATAACAGTTATAAAAACAACCAGGATTTTTTTGATTCCGTCTCTGGGTCAGCCCAAAATTATTAGGTTTATCCCTCTGAGCACCAACTAAACAGAGATTATAAACCATAGGATCTGAATTGTCCTATCTGAGCTGAATGTTTCTTTTAAGATAGTAGTTGCAACAAAGCTCCCCTGGAAATAAAATAATACAAAAGGGAAATCACAATGCCTCTTTTTAACAATCCATCTCTTGATCTTCTTTAAACAATGAAAGGCACTTATGGCTTTTTTCTTTACCTTTTTCATTTTCAACAAATCAACTTCATAAGATATTCTTCAAAATATCACTTGGGATACCATGGGTGTGATTCAACCCCTACTAAAGTCAGTTTCTTTGAGTAGTGCAGGTTATCACACCCTACACGGGAAATACATCTGCACAAGCAGATGTAAACACACATTGATTGGAATGCCTGTCTGTGCCCTCAGGGTAACATTTTGCACTCAACTGACTCCTGATATGTGTGCTTAATTTTATGATAAATAATTCATCATTGCTAATTCCGTAGTGGGAAAAGGTATATGGCATTATCCAATCCAATTGTATTTGTGACCTTAAGCTGACAACAAATGCAAAGATCTGCTTCTGCTTTAATTGGCCCTGAAGGGAAAATACCAGTGATTTAATAAACAGAGCAAGCTATTTTTAATCAAACGTATTCAGAAAAAAAGAGCTGAGAATGGCCTATTTTATGTGACCTTTAAAATTTGTTACTTTCTAGATGGAGTCAGTCTGACACTAGATTTTATAACGAAAGTCCCATTTATTCCAATGCAAGGAAATGTACAAATAGAAGGCAGATCCTGCTGGTCAAAAAGAATAGCACAACAAAATAGAAATGTGACTGGTTAAACCTGAAAGCATTATTATAACTACTTTGCTGAAGGAATATTTGGGCAAGACTTGAAAAGGTCACATATAACCAGGAAGGAATATTTATTTACCATACATAAATTCTGCAATAAATTCTGCAAATACCATATATAAATTCTGTAAATTGGCCAATGCTATACTAAATATTAACTCTCACACAGAGGGCATGACCTCACTCTCAGAATGTGTGGTTTTGTTATCCTCATGTGATAAATGTGTAGGACCTGTCTTGACATGTAAATAGAGAGGACCAGTCACTTTAACTCTACAATGAAAAAAGCAAGCAAATGACAAAGGATTCAGGATTCTGAAAGAAAATCACCACTGCTAATTCTCACTTGTTTCCACAGAGGTGGAGGTCTCATTCACCACTTATATTGATGTCACAAAGTACCTTATTAGACTAAGCATTCATCCTAAGTGAAGCAAAGTAAAAACAAACCAAAAACATTTCATAACTGTCAGAAAGACATAAACACAGAATACGAACAGCCTGCCTCTGTGACAAAGTTCAGCTGTAACTCTTCTCCTTAAGTCATAGCACCAAATTGAGTGTGACCATATGGCAAACACTGGAACTGTACATGAACATAGAGACTGGGAGTTTTGGCAGCTTCAAGTGTCGGTCCATTCTCACTTCAGCATTATTTAAGCATCAGCATCACCTGAACTCCAGCTCAAGCTCCTTGATGGGTCAAATACTTCCACTGACAGCATCACTGAACTCAAGCTGGAGACTTCTAGCTGAGCTAGAAGGACATATATTATCTTTCATAATTAATTATATCTCTTAAAGAAAGCAGCTAGGAGATATAACCAGTCTCTAAATGGCCCAAAATATTATTTAAGGTTTTTCTTACTAGCTGAGGAAGAGGAACTGTTTCTTTTTATTAATGTGAAGATGTACTTTGGCAGCAACAAGAGAAGAGGAATAAGTTACTCTCCTTCAGTCTTTACCAAGGCAGGGATTCCCACTATGCTAAAAAGGCAGTTGAACAAGCAATGTGAATCGTAAAAAATATCACTGCCTACAACTTTTCAAATATCAGATATCTGACTGCACTGTTAGTATCAGACTCTGAAGTCTATGTCCCCCAATTTTAACACACTTACACAGGAAGTTTTCATCCTCAGTGAATCTGAAACAAGCAATAAACACCACACTTAGAGTTACCAAGAAACCTACAATAAAATATATCTAAATGCCAAGCCAATGCAGGGAGAACCTTAGGAAGTACCAAAGTCTTTACAAAAAATGCATGGCCTATAAAACTATTCTACAACATTTTTGATCATTTAAGTCTCTCAAACCCTGAACCCATTTTTATTTTCATTTTTAAGGCATAACTTTGGTGGCAACTACACTCTCCCCTCAGCACACTGAGTCTTTCCTCAGAGACAGGTATTTAGGAGAGGGAACAGAGCAATGCCCTGACTGTACCTTACATTGAAATGGGTGGGAAATGATCCAGTCCCCAGGCCCCTGGATCAAACAGCATAATTCAATCAAAATGAATAAACACAAAGAAGCTACAATGCTTTCTATGCATTTATAAATATCTTTAAAATCATCACTGTACAAATGGGACACACGTAACCAACTTCTTTCAATCGCAGTATTCTCCTGACCGTCCTTTTTCATTTTTTTTTTAAGGTGATAATATTTTTATCTTCCCATCTCTGTGAATAAAAAGTTAAATAAGATACTTTTTCACGGTAGATGAAGTACCAAAAGATTGGATGTACAGAGAAACTTGGAATTTTTCACATTTACAAAAATTGTACCTGAAACTATTGTCATGAAACAATTTCTTCACTAGATCTGTGTGTCATGTCTCAGTGGATGCCAGTTTGGGAAGCAAAGGAAAGTGTGTCTAGAAAAGCCAAAGAAAGTTTTCTCTTGCGTGATCCTAACTCCTCCTACAAGTATCACTTTGAGATTTAAGTGGACATGATGCCTTCTCCTCAGCTAACATTGCCACAGAGCTGAGCTTCAAATCAATTGTCCCAATTATAATATGGCAGTGCAATGTTCTCATTGAAAATAATAGAAATAATGAAAATATTTCTTCTGGGGAATTTAAGCTGATATCTTAAGCTGATGAGGTTAATCTCCAAACATAGAAATAATGGGCAAGGAATTGAAAATTAAGGTATTAATTAATTAAATATTAAATTTCCTGTGGAATAAAAGTTCTGAGATGTAACGGGTTCGAAATGCTTCCTTTTAATAGCATGCAATACCTTCCTTTTAAACAGCCCAAGAAATGTTGCTTCTTTATGAGGTGCAATTTTTTTAATGTTTATAGATTTGGGTTGTTAAGAATAGATTTAAGCTGTGAATAAAACATGTAAAATTCCTTACCATATTGGAATCAAAATTTTGGTTTTGATAGTCATTTAATTGAAGAATTCATAGGCCAATAGTTACAAGAAAACTTACACGATCAGTATCATTCAAAGCACTTATTAGTTCATGATATTGTGTCAAATCTGGAACTGTTCATCAGTTGAATCCTTAAGGCCCTAAATACACGAAATCCATTTGTTCCTATGAAAATCTTGTAATAGCAAATACATTTAAGTCACTCATATATCATAATAACACAGACGCATAAAAATCCAGGAAATAACATCTACAAGTACATATGTGAATAAATTATTCTTCCAGTAAGGAATCAGTAATTTGTGGTCTAAGTGATTGCTTCATAGTATTGACAAATGATTCTAAAAGTTATATGGCTAATTGAATGAAATTATAGAGAACATTTTTTGTGGGAAGTGTAAATGAAGCCTACAGTTATAATCAAAATCACACTCAAAATCACATAGAAGACATCTTTTACAGTTTTAAAGGTTTAATTAAAAAAAAAACAAAGGCAAAAAAAAAGAAAATTCCCGAGGAGGTACAAAGAACACACCAGAATTATAATCTTAATAACTTGCCTCAAAAATCACCAGCAGAATTTATGAATTCAGTTGCCTGATTTAAAAAAAAAATACAGCCAAAAAAAACCCAAATCAAAACAAAAAAAAACCCAAAAAAATCAAAAAATCCAAACACAAGATCAAAAACAAAAACCCCAAACAAAACAAAACAAAAACAAACAAACAAACAAACAAACAAACAAACAAACAAACAAACAAACAAACAAACAAACAAACAAACAAACAAACAAACAAACAAACAAACAAACAAACAAACCACAAAAAAAAACCAAACGAAAAACCCCACCAAAACCCACCAACTCACCAACATTTTAAAGAAATTGCTTTGGAAATTTGCATATGATAGTCTTCTTAAAAATTACTATGTTTATTTGATTTAGTACATAAAACTACCTTGAGCTGAATTATTCATATGCTGAATTATTCTATTTTTCTGTGTTCAACAACCGATAAATGCACGGCTAACATTATTAGAAAAAGGGAGAATATGCTTGCATGCACACGAACAAGATTTGCTCACAGCCTGTAATACTCAAAAAGTCCCTACACGTAGCCTGAGAGCTTGAAAAAATGAGAGATTGAGACAAAAAACCCAAAAGGCAGACTAGACATACAGGTAGTGTTAGAAAAGAGGAATTGTAGTAAGCAGAAACAAGTGTTCTTTCACAGTCTTATTTGGGTTCTTAGATTTTTATCTATTTTCTATCTATTAAATTGACACTTGCTTCTGATGGCTAAAATTTTTCTGCATTCAATACATAATCAACTTAGGTTTTACATTTTAACGCTATCAGTTTTAACAATGAAAGGCTGATGAGGGGCCATTGTATCTGAATTTTTTTCATTGGTTTTTGATAATATAAATTAATATCAAATAATTAAAAATTTTAACATGGTTATTATATTATGCTAAGGTATTTTGATAAAGAAAACTGTTAGTGTACAGCAAGCCTAATGTGTAAGGCTACCTCTCACAGTGTTTACAATAATACAGTCTCTCAAAAGAAGTTTACATTTAGTAACTTTTTTTTTTTCAAACTAGTTAACCTCATTAAACACAATGCCTAATGGGAATAATGGAAAGAGATAGATCCACTAGACTGCACTTTCTAAAATCTAACTCTGGTTCTCTACCAGAGCTCTTGCTGACACTGGAGTCACCCCAGGTGATCATCTGCGGTCTCTCCTCAGAGATTTGGTCTGAACATTTCATCATTCCAGTCAAATTTTTATGTGAGTACTGAGTCTTGAAAGATCTGCTGTTGAGCACTACAAAAATAAACATTCGCACAATCAAGGCTACATCAATGTATGCCATTCACTTTGTAGTGGACCATACACACCACTGTTTCTGCTAGGAAAACCTCTGCCCTCTCAACTATTTTGATTTCATGTAGAAGCATTTCTGCTGATCATTTCTAGATGTTATTGCCAGATCTCCTTCAGACCAGTATTTAAGTCCAGCCTGCACTTAGTAACAGGAACAACCTTGTATGGACCCATTCCTTGCACCCTTGCACTGATCTGTGGCCAGGGATTGTCTGTGGTATTGTCTGCAGCCTTTCCCAGGTGATCCATACAGATGTCAGAAAAATCAGCTGTGTGTTGGTCCACAGAACTACATGCTCCATCCTGTGTTCTGCACCCCTTACAGGTTTACCAACCAACAGGGAGCTCTTTTTGGTAAATATCTTACCCAGACCATAATGGTGAAGGCTCAGTAATTTAGGCTGCTTTCTTACAGCTTATTATTTATAAAAGTGACAGAATTTAATCTGCTTTCAAGAGTCATTCATGCAGCCTTTAACTTTCTGACCCTCACCTCCAATTCCAACCTGTTACAAGCACCCCAGCAATTAAAGCACCCTCACACTAGGATAGTCCACACAGGTTGGTGCTTGTGTTAGCTCTTCCTTGACATCATAGGGTACAGTTCAATCTATGCTGAAATACTGCAACATGGAGCACAGCACAAAGCAAAAACATCTCTCATTTCACACTTGTTTTGAAGCAAAGGCATTTCAGTTTTTCACTTCCGAGGGAGACTAGCATGCTAAGCCCCATATAGCCTTTTTTGCAGTGGCCTGCTTTCACTTTCTCTGGTGTCTCCAAAGTCCAGCTGGAATCAAACTGTCTCATGAGCAACAGCATAACTCATATCTGGCAGTCTGGCAGCCAGTGGAGATGTGGTGAAGCAAAACTGCAGACTAAGAACCTGAAGTAAACGTGCTCTTCTTCTTTGAACTATCCCATGTGCCGCTACTTTTTAAATTTATCCTTGAACAGAAGGAAAACTTGGGAGCATTTCCTTTGGGATATTTGACAGTTTTATCTTTGGTTCCATTTACATTGTTGTTGCAAGAATTTTCTTGTTGCTGATTGAATGCATTCCTCTACAACAGACTGCAATCAACTTTTTTCCTTCTCCATCAGTCTGTTTTTGTCTAGGCCTTATATTTTAGCATCCTGCTGTTTTCCTTTTCTGGTTTGTCTATATTGCTTATGTTTAAAAGAAAAGATTGGTAAAAAAATAGAACACAACTACTTTAAAGAAAAGAGTATCCTTACTTTCTTTTTGTCAATTATAAGCAATTCCAAATTAGTGTTGAGATTTTGGCTCACTTTGTATTTTTTAAGACATTCTTGTTACTAAACATCTGGAGGGAAAAGATTCACTTTCAGTAAGTAGATGAGAATTTCCTCCTGATTTCTGTGCTTTCTCTTACTCTTGTTCCCCAGAGCATCCCTGCAGTACAACATCAGTTCATCTAGTCCACATTCTATTTTTTCTGTAGCCTGTGCCCATGCCATACTCTCTTTTTGCTTTTATACACTCCAACTGAGAACATGAATATTATATAAAAAAATATTAATAAAAGATTCTCCAGT